>CM059868.1:4331284-4442372 GCA_030490815.1 Acer saccharum
GGCTTGGAAAACATGACCATATGACCAGCTCCATGAATAATTTGGTTCTTTGGATGGTTGTCGATCATCATTTGCTGAAACTCCTCCGCAATCACTTCATCTTCTTTACAGAAGACAAAAACCGATTGACCGATCCGAATTTCTCTTTCGTTAGCATACCCTTCTTTCGAAAAATCTTCCCAAACAACCCAGTTGGTCTTACTAACATCTTCCCCAGTTCCAAATCTGCACACATTTCCCATTTTATCGATAAATAACTTTTTGGTTTCAGAAAAGGTAAACAAATCCCGAATTTATTATAATATATGTTCAAAAATTAAAAAAAAAAACAAATTGCACCCGAAAATCATTTGTAAAAAACTTATAGAAAATTTACCTCTAAGAGCAGTGCGTGTACATAGTGGTCTTCAGGTAATCAGGACCAAAAATAGCAGAATTTGGAAGTTTTTTCCATGCCGTTTTCAATGTAATCTGGGTATGCCAATAATGACTCTATTGGAATGCTTTTAAAAAACTAATAACATAAACCAAAAAAAAAAAAAATAAATATATAATCTTATTCAAAGCAATCAGAGACTTGTTAAAATGACATATATTATAAGGATTAGTACTGATCAGCTTTTTCGTAGATTCCCAATAGCTATCGTGTTAATTCATTGAAATACCGAGCTATGGGAAATCCGTACGGGATTCCACGCCTAATATTTTGTAATCAACTATAAAGATTGATGAAAATATGAACTTACTTGTTGTATGAGAGTGCTGGTGGAGAGTTGTAATGGGGCATAAAGCAAAACAAACACTGAAACCGAAATTTTCTCAGGAAACTCTTCCATGGCAAGAGATGTACAGAGGCCGCCATAGCTGTGAGCCACCAGAACCACCTTCTGATCATCTTCTTGAGAGAGAGATGTCATCAAATCCATCAACGGCTGTACGTAATCTGAGACAGAAGCAATCTCATCGAGACGCTTCGGTTTACCCCGAAGCGCCGGTCTATCGCGGTGACTCGATGGCCGGAAGATTCGAGTAGGTCAAACCTTGTACCAGCACCAGGCTCCATGGCCAAGCTCCATGAAACCAAAACAAAGTGCTTCTTCCTCATGATTCTCCATACCTGGTTTACACTCTCTCTCTCTTTTCTCACTACTCTTATAATGAATAGTTTTTTATTTAATTTTATTTTATTTATTATTTATTTAATCTGCCACTAGACAGGTTAGTGTGGATTTGAAATTTACCTTAATCAAACACACTTTATGCGTGTGGCTGCTATTAGAGAATCATACGTTGACTTTTTGTACCTATTTTTTTCCTTTTAAATAAAGTTGAGTCATCCAATAAAAAAGAATAGTATATTGTGTTGTATGTCATATTATTTATGGATTCCTCCAACTTGACTTGATAGGCCCACTTGTCTCATTTTCGACCCCCTTGCCTCTCCAACATGTTCCTCCTCTCTACTTTGGCTTCATCATCATTACAATACAAGTGGTCAAGTTGTGTTCTGAGATCACTGTAAATATATGTATCCCTCTCATTGTTAGGTTGTTGTTTCAGCTGAAGCTTCAATATCATACAAAGATATATCTTCTCTCTCTCGTGTCGCATCTCCGCATCTCTCATCTCTCATCTCTTCTTCAATTAATTCTTCTTCACCTATTCTTCAATTCTTCAATTAATTCTTCTTCACCTATTCTTCAATTAATTTACAACAATTTGACATTTATAATATGGTCCATTTATTAAAGAATTGAACTACTGTTTTTTAGAAAAAGATGAAATTGCTACTATTGGCATTAAATTTGGGGGTTTTTTAATTTACTCCAATATTTTATTATATATCTTTTGTCAACTTTAATCATGATGATCAAAATGTTTTTGAAGGTGACCTTCTCTCCTATTCTCGCTATCTAAAAACTTTCTCTCAACAAAACCCGATATAGCCCTCAGTCCGTTGCCGCCTCCTTTTGTGGCGGAGGAGTTCGGCGACGATGTGTCCTCGCGCCTGAACTTGTCCGAATCCGGGTGGGGGCTTCAGCTGCTACGGCCGGCCCTGGAGCCTCCGGCCGTCCCTCTCTTGCCACCGCGAGGGTTCGTTTTTTTCCGTCCGGCTCCGGCGCTGGTAGATCGGCCAGATCCTGTTGGTTTCCGGCCAGATCTAGTGTGCTTCGGCTCGATCTGCGTTCCAACCCGGTTTCCTCTTCGCCGGGGCACTCGCCGGCAGCCGGGGGCTCCTTCTCCTCCGATTGGGTCTTGTTTGGTCGGTTTTAGTATTAGTTTAGTCCCTCCTTGCGGGTTTTTTTTGATTTTGTTTTTTTCATTTTCGGTGTAGTACAGATGATTCCCAGGTGAACTGTATGCCGCTTGTGGACACCCTGTGTGTTTGGCCCTTCTACTGGATCCTCCATCACCTGAGTGCCTAGGTTTGTTTGGGGTGATCTGTATTTTGTAGTCCCACCTTTGTGCGTGGGGATCCTGGTTCCGTTTGTAAGTCCCACCTTTGTACGTGGGTTTTTCTGGTTCCATTTGATAGTCTGGGCGTGCCTGTGTGTTCTATGCTATTGAGCCCCCAGTTGTAAGTTGCCTTTGGCATCTCTTCAAAAAAAAAAAAAAAAAAAAATCATGATATGATCAAAAATCAAAATACCTTTCTTGTATTCCTATTTTATAGTATATTAATATAGATCTTATATCATACTTTTGTCATATGTATGTTACGATTAAGTTTTGTATTGTTTACATGAAAGTGTGACCAGGCGTATTAGTATGCTATAATATATGTTTATTGTGTATCTACTATGTTAGTCAAAAAGGCCCTTAAGACCCAACGTCAAAGCCCCGATCAACTATCCGTGTTGGACCCCATCTAGGCCCACCTAATTTGGGTCGACCCAAGAGACATGCTTGAATCCCAGTTTGATTCAGTCAAACATTTTCACTCTTAATCAACTACTCAACCCATTTGATATTTTAACCGGTTCAAATATCATGTTATCCCGCCAATCCGATCTGAGATTCAGGGATATACACCAACGATCTTCCACGACCAACCTCTTGGGAAGACCTATAAATAGAACCCATCTCTCACTATAGGAGGAATCTGGACACTCGCTACTTTTTCTAAGCTCTTGCATACCAAAACTCTACCAAAACATAAACATTAAACCCCGGTCATCTGAATTCCGTTAACCGTATTTTGCATCTATTTTTCATTACAACGCTCAATCCAAGCAAATCTAAGGCTAGAACTGACTCCCACCTATTCCCTTCTTTTTCTGATAGTTTTCATCTTTTTTGGTTTATTTAAAACATTATATGTATATTATTCCAGATCTACTTTCTTCAACTCTTCTCTATCAATGGCATTTTTGTCCACAATGGAAAAATGTTGACAAAAATACTAAATTATTAAGGGTTAATAAATTTAATATTTTCTATAATTTAATGGATACTTTTGAGAAGACCCATTTATTTAAGAAGATTGGTATATGCTTGAAAGTTTGTTTATTCTAGGTATGTTTTGGGTATATAAATATACAGTCTTTCTTTATCTCAATTCGGAACTTATAAAATATATATTCCTTGCATGTGGGTTATTGGATTAAAAAATGCTTTGACAAGTGCATGCACCCAAGTCAAAGTATTTAAATCCAATGACCCACATGCAAGGAACTGATATCTTTGTCAGTTCGAACTGATAATAGAAAAATTGTATAAATATATAAATATATAATACGGATTTTCTATTATCAGTTCGAACTGACAATAAATATCAGGACGAAGAATGTGGACTACTAGATTTACATACTTTGACTCAAAGTGTATGCACTACATATATATATATATATATAGAGAAGAGAGAACTCCATAACTAGCCAAAAAATTATAGGGTTTATTGTTTTTGTCCATGATTAATATTTTTACTATATTTGTAAAATTTCCACTTTTTGGACAAGATTGCCCTTCTTTACAAAAATTTGTTTCCTTCTTTCCTCTCTCCTTTTCTCACGCCTAGTCTTCTCTTCTTTTCTCTCCTCCTCTCTCTTTCTCTCCTCCTCTCTTACACGTCTCCTCTCTCTCACAATTTCATCTTCTTCTTCTTCATCTCTTCTTCTTCTTCTTCTTCTTCTCTTTCTCTTTCTTCTTTTTTTTTTCCAGATTTTAAAAAAAAAATCAGGTTTTTTAAACAAAAATTTTCAGATTTGGGAAATTTTCTAGATTTTTTTAAAAATTTCAGTTTTTTTTTTTTGAAAAATTTTCAGATTTAAAAAAATGTTTGGATTTGAGTGTTAGTTGTTAATTTGTGATGTATTTAAGTTTGAGTTGTGGTTGTTTTTATGAATGGTGGGAGTTGTATTTGGTTTGGGTTTTGTTGAAATTTTTTTGAGATTTTTTCGGATTTGATCTTTTCAAACAAACTTTTCAGATTTTATTTTGTTTAACACACCAGGCAACGAATTAAACACACCAAGCAAAATAAATTAAACACCCGGACTAATTAAACACACTAGGCAAAATGAATTAAACACACGGACTAATAAACACACCAGACCACCAATTAAACACACCAACAAACAAATAACACACAAGGCAAAAAACAATTAAATACACCAGACCACCAATTAACACACCAGACAAAAACAATTAAACATACAAGGCAAAAACAATAAACACACCAGGGTAAAACGATTAAACACACCAGACCATCAATTAAACACACTAGACAAATGAATTAAACACACCGGACTAATTAAACACACCAAGGCAAAAACAATTAAACACTGGTGTGTTTAATTGTTTTTGTCCAGTGTTTAATTCATTTTGCTTGGTGTGTTAATTCGTTTGCCTAGGGTGTTTAATTGGTTTGCACTGGTGTGTTTAATTGATTTACACTGAGGTGTTTAATTGGTTTGGCCTATGGTTGTTTAATTGGTTTGCACTGGTGTGTTTAATTTTGGGTGGTGGTGTTTAATTGGTTTTTGTCTGGTGTGTTTAATTTGGCCTGGTGTGGTTTAATTAGTCCGGTGTGTTTAATTAGTCCGGTATGTTTAATTCATTTTGTCCGGTGTGTTTAATTAGCGGTCTGGTGTGTTTAATTAGTCCGGTTTAATTTATTTTGCCTGGTGGGTTTAATGATAATGTTGGTGTGTTAGTGTTTTTACACCTGGTGTTTTAATTGTGTTGTGTTTAATTGGTCACCAGTAACACAATTAAACACACCGGTCTGGAAAAAAAATAACACAACCAATACTCAAACTTACAATATTCAACCTGAAATTTCTGGAAAATTTTTTGAACAAAACAAAATCTGAATTTTTTTTAAACAAACAATACTCAACCTTAACCACAACCACAACCACCCTTAAAATCACAACCACACCCAAATCCAAACCATTTTTAAATCTGGAATTTTTTCAACCAAAAAAAAAACTGAATTTTTTTAAAAAAATCTGTGTGTTTTTCAAATCTGAAATTTTTTTGTTCAAATAAACCTGAAATTTTTTTTAAAAAATCCCTAAATCAACCACAACCACAACCTAAACATAAAAACTGAGTTTTTTTTCAAAATTTAAAAAAAAAACTGCAAAAAAACGTGATTTTTTCAAATCTGAAATTTTTATCCCTAAAAAACCTGAACTTTTTTAAAAAACCCTAAAATCAACCACAAACACAACCACAACCACAACCAAACTTAAAAATCTGAAACAAAATTTCAAAAAAAAAAAAAAAACTGAAATTTAAAAAAAATATGGAAAAAAACGTGAAAAAGAAAGAGAAGAGGAGAGAAAGAGAAGAAGAAGAAGGAGGGAAGATCGACGTCTGATGTTGATCGGTCGATCTTCAATTTTTTTTTTTTTTAAATCTGAAATATTTAAAAAATCTGGAAAAAAAAAAAAGAGGAAAGAGGAAAGAAGAAGAAGGAGGAGGGAGGAGGCATGAAAGAAGAAGGAAAGAGGAGGAGAGAGGAGGAGAGAAGAAAGAAGAAGAAGGAGGAGGAGGCGTGATGGAGAGAAAGGAGAAAGTGGAAAGGAGAGAGAAGTGGGAGGCGTGAAATGAGTGAGAGAAAGGAAAGAAAGAGATTAAGAAAAAACAAATAAGGGCAATTATGTCCTCACAGCCCATTTAGTGACAAAAACAATAAAAATGATAATGGTGGACAAAAACAGTGAGAGGCCTTAATTTTTGACTATTAACCCCTATTTCCTATATATATATATATAACGGATGGTGTTATTGGCACAACACCACTACTAAACTATTTATGCCTCACTTTTTAAATTATTTAGTATTATTTTTTTCCTTTATCAAATTACTTAAGAGACATACAATTTTTATTAAAAAATCATGTACAAAGTAAAACTAATAAAACCCTACTTTCCTTATTTCAAACCCTAATGACACAAGCTTTAATGACATAGATTATTCAGTGTTTACTATTTTGTTTATAGTTTTCTTTCAGATCTCGATCTCATGTTTCCCATGTTTAGTATTTATTGATTATTATTATTTTTGTTTATATTTTTTCATCTCGATCTTATGTTTACAACATGTTTAGTATTTATTGATTTTATTGTTTCATATGTTTGGTTTTATTTTTTTTTCCTCAAATTCCAGATCCATGTTTGCTATTTTTTCTTCTCTCGATTTATTCCTTTAGATCTTCCAGGTATACTATAATTTGTATCAATTCTTTTGTAGATTTTATTCAGAATCTTCTAAAGTTAGTTTAATGTTATTTAAAAAAAAAAAAAATGAAATCACACTAGAATCGCAATCAATAAAACTAATCTCTGACAAAATGAAACCACACCAAAATTTTAACTCAATCGCTCAAAATAAAATTCATCAGACGATTAATATCACACTTACAATCTACTATCACAATCCAATCAACTACTAAAAAAAAAAATCGAATCTAATAAAGATGGTTTTACTGTGAAATAAGAAGGAAAAAAAAAAAAAAATCTACAAATGGATGTGAGAAAATTATATAACAAATTATAGATAAGTGTATTTTTTTTATTTTTTGAAAAAGATATTGGTATGTATTAAATTTGAAAAATAAGTAAAGGGTTATCCTAGAAATAAATCAAAAAAATTAATAAACTATTTATTTATATAATAAATCAAAATTTTAAAAAGTAGAACATAATAGTTCATTGTGGGGTTGGGGGTGCTAATATCACCACTCATAAATATATAATATATATATATATATATATATATATAATATAACCGACCGCTATAATTTCATTTCAAATTTTCTGAAATTGGATTACCTGAATTAAATGATGTTGTTGGATGTGATGGGTCCCGAATCCCGATATAGCAAACTAAAACCGACTGCCTATTATTTCATTTCAAATTTTTCTGAAATTGGATTACCTGATTAAATGATGTTGTTGGATTTAGTGACAGGTATTTAAAGATGATGTAGTTAATCATACCTGACTCTTTGTATTTATCTTCCCTTTGTAATTATCTCCATCATGCTGTCATCTAGAGCAGGTTATCTTCTCAACTTAGGAGGGTCGGCTACAATGCAGTGATTTTATATCACTGCATGATACAGCCAAAAAAAATGGAAAAAACAGTGAATAGTGTAGGTTTTCAACCTACTATTGCCCTTATCTCATTAAATAAATAATATATATTTTTGATTTGACTTTATAATAATAAAAAAATAAAAAAATAAAAGTAATAATAAAAATTATTTAATATTGAAAAAATAAAATAAAATTTTTTCCATCAGAATAATTAATTATTTATTATTTTTTTCGTGGTAACTACTTTTATCCTTGGGTAACTATTAAGGGTTTTTTCAAAAAAATTAGCTTGTAACTATTTTTACGGCTTTGGTAACTACGATAAAGGAAAGGGAACTACTTTCATGGTTGGTAACTACTGGTTTTTCCTTTGTAACTACTTTCACGGTAGTGGTAACTACTTATCACGGTTACGTAACTACTTTTACGGCTTGGTAACAACTTAACAGTTTTTTCTAAAAAAATTACCTTGTAACTACTTTTACGGTAGCGGTAACTACTACTTCACGTTGTGGTAAACTACTTTTACGGTTTTGCTAACTACTTAAGGCTTTTTCCCAAAAAATACTTGTCTACTTTTACAGTAGCGTAACTACTTTAACGGATCTGGTAATTAGTTTTACGGCTTGGTAACTACTTAAGGGTTTTTCCCTTGTAACTACTTTCCGGCAGTTAAACTACTTTCACGGTTACGGTAACTAGTTTCACGGTTTGGTAACTAGTTAACGGTTTTTCTAAAAAAATACATTGTAACTACTTTTACGGTAGCAGTAACTACTTTAACGAATCTGGTAACTAGTTTTACGGCTTGGTAACTACTTAAAGGTTTTCTCGAATTAATGATATTGTCAAAAAAAAAAAAAAAACCTATATTCATATACCAACGTCCAATATGATTTTATGATAAGACCATAATGATTATTAACGAGATCCAATATAGTAAAACGGGTTTATTCAACATAAAATTGTAAAAGAAACTTATATAATGGACAATAAATAACCAAAAAAAAAAAAATCCATATCGTAGGAAATTCAAACCAATTCTTAATGAAGACCGGAGATCCCACGAGATATCATTATATAATGAGTAAGAGCAACTCCAACCCAAATAGTAGATTTGGTGCAAGTTTTGCACTAAATAACTAAACAGTCACACTATTTCACTATTCCATCTCCAACCCACTGCACTAAATTTATCTCTATAAGGAATATTCTCAGGAATATTCCATTTCTTTCCCTTTTTTAAATATTTCTCCACAATTAACATTTCACCCCATAATTAACATAATATTGCAATACAATACGAAATTTTGTAATTAATACATTAATAGAAATTAAATTTAATTCGGTAAAATATTGCATTTATTATTAAAATAACTTAAACATTACATTTCATAAAATAAAAAATAAAAAACATAAAAATAAAAGTACATATCAATCATCATCTAATCATCTGATTAGTATATTCTTCCCACAAATGATCTATTAATGCATTTCGGAGTGCAACGTGAGCATCTTTATTCCTGATTTGTCTATGTCGAGCTAGAAATTCTCGAAAGCGGGTATTCTCATCTAACACCATCTCAACTTCCGGAATTGGTGCTTCCGTATGATCCTGAATTGTTGCATCAACATCACGCTCATCCTCGATTATCATGTTGTGCATAATAATGCACGTAGTCATTATATCATGTAAAACATGTTTATGCCAAAACGCGCCGGTCCTGCCACAATTGCGAACCGTGATTGGAGAACTCCAAATGCACGTTCAACGTCTTTTCTACATCCTTCTTGTTTCATTGCAAATAATCTATTTTTCGGACCACGTGGATCATGAATAGTTTGTACAAGCGTAGACCATGGTGGGTATATACCCAGCTAAATAATAACCCATATTAAATTCTCTTCCTTGAATGACATAATGAGCTGGAGGGGCAATACCTTGAGCGAGGTTGGCAAAAAGATGGGATGCCTCCAACACATTAATATCATTGTTCGTACCCCAAACCAAAATAGGCATGCCATATCCACAGATCATAATCAGCTACAGCCTCTAGAATAATAGTTGGGGATCCACTCCGACCTGCATATTGTCCTGCCCAAGCGGTTGGACAATTTTTCCACTTCCAGTGCATACAATCTAGACTACCCAGCATTCCTGGAAAACCACGGTCTTCACCAATACGGAGTAGTCTGCAACGTCAGTAGCGTTAGGTGATCTTAGATACTCATCTTTAAATTCCTCCACAACAGCACGACAAAATCTTTTCATGCTTTCAATTGTTGTAGACTCTCCTATTTTAATATACTCGTCAGTAGCATCCGCCGGTACACCATATGCCAGCATCCGAAAAAACTGCTGTTATTTTTTGAAGACTAGACAAGCCCAGTCTACCCACACTATCTCTTCGTTGCACGAAATAGCTGTCACGAGCTTCCACTTTTTCAACAATACGAAGGAATAAACTTCTACTCATTCGGAAAGCGTCGACGGAACATTTGATCATTATACCGTGGGTTCTCAGCAAAATAGTCGTAGAACAAACGACGATCAGCACTTTCCCGGTCTCGATTGATCACTCTATGACCAATAATTGAGCCTCCACGGGTCACTGGGTTGTTTTGTTGATTGAGATACTGATCCATGGCCCGTTGGTTGTTACAATGTTGGGCAATGATCGCATCTTGTTCGGAATCAATCTCTTCAAGATTTGCTAGAAGTTGCTCTTCCTCATCGTCGGAAGATGAAGATGAAGATGAAGATGAGAAATTAGATGGACCTCCGATATTGAAATTCATTTTCACTTGGTGTTGAATTGAATGAGTTTCGCTTGGTGTTGAATTGAATGAGTTTTTGCAGACTTTGGTCTAGGCTATTTATCTTTGTGAACTCGTGCTTTTAGATAAGCGAGTGGATGAAAGTTGTATCCAGCTGGTTACAACTCAAAACCTGGGAGTGGATGAAAGCTGGTTGTGGGGCCCACTCTAAACTTTTCTAGAAAATTGTTCTTCACTTTTCCCAAACATCAAGATAAGAATAATGAACTTTTAATGCCAACCGATGGATGGATTTCCTCACCTTTTCAACCATAGGATTAAATCACAAAAATTATTCTTATCTTCACCTTTCCCAAAATCTGAAGATAAGAATAATTCTTATCATCAAATCCAACCGATGGATGGATTTCCTCACCTTTTCAACCGTAGGATTAAATTACAAAAATTATTCTTATCTTCACCTTTCCCAAAATCTGAAGACAACCGTAGGATTAAATCACAAAAAATATTTGTATCTTCACCTTTCCCAAAATCTGAAGATAAGAATAATTCTTATCATCAAATCCAACCGATGGATGGATTTCCTCACCTTTTCAACCGTAGGATTAAATCACAAAAATTATTCTTATCTTCACATTTCCCCAAAATCTGAAGATAAGAATAATTCTTATCATCAAATCCAACCGATGGATGGATTTCCTCACCTTTTCAACCGTAGGATTAAATCACAAAATTATTCTTATCTTCACCTTTCCCAAAATCTGAAGACAACCGTAGGATTAAATCACAAAAAATATTTGTATCTTCACCTTTCCCAAATCTGAAGATAAGAATAATTCTTATCATCAAATCCAACCGATGGATGGATTTCCTCACCTTTTCAACCGTAGGATTAAATCACAAAAATTATTCTTATCTTCACATTTCCCAAAATCTGAAGATAAGAATAATTCTTATCATCAAATCCAACCGATGGATGGATTTCCTCACCTTTTCAACCGTAGGATTAAATCACAAAAATTATTCTTATCTTCACATTTCCCAAAATCTGAAGATAAGAACAATTCTTATCATCAAATCCAACCGATGGATGGATTTCCTTACCTTTTCAACCGTAGGATTAAATCTGAAAAGAGTGCCTCCTAGTTTCTATAATATCAACCCACACTAAATTAAACTTATCCCTTCAAATCTCTTACCTCTTCGAATAACTTATCTCTTCAAATCAATTTTCCTTTCAAATCACTTTTTCCAAAAAATGTCTACAAGCCGAAGTTCTTCATACTCACATGCAGAAGACATGCAACTGTGTCACGTATATCTTCATGTTTCTCAAAACCCGATCATAGGCATTTACCAATCTATGGAGATGTTCTGGGCTCGAATTGAGACTGAATACAACAACACCAGACCAGATTATATGATTGAAAATCGTACCGGGCGAAGTTTGCAGTCTCGGATGTCGACTATCCTTACCGCAGTTGGGAAGATGCGGTCATGCCTACGACAGATCGAAACTCTGAATCCTAGTGGTGCCTCTGAAGTTGATATGGTGAGTATTTGTACAAATTAAAGTTGTAGAGAAATTTTATTTAATATTAAATTTGAACAATAAATTTATTTGTATCATTTTGCAGATGAACCGGGCAAAAGTCTTATTTGCCCAAGATAAGAAATACAAAAGGGGTTTCAAGTTTGACCATGTGTGGCCCATTCTCAAGGATATGCAGAAATTTTCAGATAATGATCTTGCAACATCAACATTACGAAGGTCACGTGCTCATAATGTGTCATCACAAGAAGACTTTCCAGCTCCAGAGTCTCCAACAACCGCATCTCCCGGTCTATCTTCATTTTCTTTGAATATAGGTAGTGATGACGGCGGGGGTAGTTCATCTCAAAGGCCCATTGGGGTGAAGAAAGCAAAACTGAAAAAGAGGGCTACAGAAGAAAATTCAACAATTGTTTCCACTCTTACAGAAGGACAAAAATAAACTCGTGGAAGTTTTTGAAAAAAACAATCAGGAGAGGCAAAGAACTAACGATATTTTGGAGAGGAAATTGGAGCTGCGGGAAACCAAAATTATAATGATGGATTTGGATTCCATAACTGATCCAAGGAAACGCGAGTTTGTGAATCAACAACAATTAAAAATCATGGCAAAACATGCTCGGCAACAAGGCCATGGATCCGGTAGTTCATCTGGGTCTTTCGGTGATTTTTTCAATAATATTGGAGGATCTGAAAATGGTCTTCCAGACTACTAAATCGTTGTTATAATTTATGTTGTATTTTTCCTTAATTTAAGTGTATTCCAATTAGTGGTAATTTATTTTATCACTATGAAGTTTGTATTTCATTTTTAATGTTCTTATCAATTAATGTATTTTGCTTCGTGAATTAATGTAGGAATGAAGTGATTTATTTAAAAAAAAAATTGCATTTCAAACTTATGAATTAATGTAGGAATGAAGTTATTTATTAAAAAAAAAAAAAGGCATTTAAATTTTGTAATTATACACTTCATTTTAGTTTATTATAAATGTTAATATCAATAATAATTAAATAAAAAAAATCATTAAATAATAAAAAGGACCAAATTGGAATATATTATAAATGTTATCAATAATAATTAAATAAAAAAAATCATTAAATAATAAAAAGGACTAAATTGGAATAAATTTAATTTATTAGGGTAAAATTGTGAATACACAAAACCTTTAAAAAAGGATATAATCAGAATATATTTTAAAAAGTAGGGTCAAAATGTGATTATATAAAAATTGAGGGATTAAAAAAAAAAAAACCAATAAGTGCACAGTGTTTGCGCTGGATGAACAGTGCCCCGCAATATATTGCGCGGCACTGTTCATCTTCCTCAGATGGCGAGGGTTTTGCAGGTGGGTTGGAGCTCGTTTTTGCGTGGATTTCGCACCAAATTGGAGATAGAGAGGGATTTGGTGCAGGGTTGGAGATGGTCTAATGACACCAATATCTTTTTATTATTATTTTATTATCAATTTATGTTTAAAAAACTTAAAAAGTGATATTTTGACACTGAGGAAATGTATTGTAATCAACTACTAAAGACTAAAGAGTGTTGCAAAAGGTTTTGTCGTAGGTTATAATTTTAACAAAAACCCTTTTCACTAATTTGTCACGAATTTGTAAATAGGGCAATTACTAGTTAGGGACTTAGGTCTTGGACTTTTTTTAAAATTCCAAGTTGTTTGCGAATTTTACAAAAGTGGTTAAATTGGTCCTTACATTTTTTCCAAGCGCTAAAGTAGTCCCTCTAATAAGTTATGTCAGTCAACTTTAACTGTGTAGGGGGAAATTGTACTTTACTCCTAAACAATATAGTAATGACACATGCACGTTTTTTTTTTTTTTTTTAACACATGTTTATTTTATTTATTTTATTTGTGAGTTTTAATTTTTAAATAATTTTGACAACAGTACTTGTATAATATTAACAAAAAAAAAATCTCATATCGTGTATCTACCTTATATAAAAGAAATGATTAATGTATCTATTTATCCACGTATTTAGACTAGATATTCCTTTGAAGCTTTTTGCTATTGATAGGATTTGAACTGCTGACTTGTGAGTCATTTGACCAAACCCCAAACTCGTCCATCTATCGGTTGAGCTACACCCCTGGGCTATATAAAAGAAATGATTTTATTATTTAAAAAAAAAAAAGATTTTATATGGTTAGTTTTTATATTTGAATTTAAATTTAAATTTGAATTGTTTTCATTTATTTTTATATTCCATTTTAATGTAATATAATAATTCAGTGATAAAGTTATTCTTCTCTTATATATATTTTTTAATTTGGAAATCTACCCTATCCCACGACACAATATGAAACAATAAACTCAGACATTCATATAAATTACGTATGTTGATATTCGGATCTATGATATTATCAAACTGAGTGAGTAATATTCACCTGCCATTAAAAAGGTAAGTTGTGACAAGGACATTTATAATATGGGTCCCCATAGTGGAAGTGTATGAATTAGTCTGTTCTGGATTCATACAGTGAATGTTATATATGAGAATTGATAATTGTAATCTGTCCACACCCACATGTGACCATGTCTTGAGTTTCTGTATTTGTAAGTATTTACATTTTGAGTTTCATACGTTTTGTTTTGTTTTGATATTATCACATACAACTTATAGCAAAATCAAGGATGAAAAGAATTAGAGCCCGTTCATAACATTTCAATCGATTTTGTCTAATAAGAGACTGTAACAATATATATTAGTTGACCCAATCTAGGAATTGGATAAAAATAAGAACCTTTCTTCTTCATTTGGATTCTAATGTATTTTATTTTCCAGCCACCGGCCATAATTTTGAGTAACACGATTTGATTGAATTTCGTCTCTTGTTAAGTCATAAGTGTATTGTCAAATTAATTTGTTTTTAAAATTACTTGGCATTTGATATGGTTTTTGTAAGACGACAATTGTGGCGAAAACCAAATCTCTTCAAAATTTGGGTGTTTTTGACTTTTTACAACTTATGAATTATGGAGAAAAACTTGGGTGCATCCGATGCACCACACTGGAATCTGATGGTGGTGCATCGGATCCACTCACTGATTGACACGTGTCACTCCAATTTTAATTTTCCTCCACCTCATCTTCTCTCTTCTTCTTCACTATCTGTCAGTTTCTCACTCTCCCTCTCTCCCATTTTTTCACGCACACCATCACCGGTGCTCTTTCGCCGGTGCCGTTTGACTCCGACGGTAGTCGGATCTGGAAGATCTGACGACACCGAGTTCATTGGAGCGATCGGTTTCGTCGAATTCGCGACGGATCGGCGCAAATCTGATGATGAAGGTTCGGCAACGGTTCGGATTTGTATTCGTTTCTCTCTCCACACAGCCCGAATCCGAAAACGGACACTTGGGTTTTGACGGCCGGCACCTGACGAACGTTCCGGTGAGGGTGGTGTCGCCTCACTTGCTCCGGCGGTCGGCGGTCGGCGACGCTTACAGCGGTCTGAAAATGAGAGAGATAGAGAGGCTGCTGATAGGGTAGGGAAGAAGGAAAGAAAAGTTGAGGTGGAGGAAAAAATAAAATTAAAATGACACGTATCACTCATTGAGTGGATCCGATGCACCACCATCAGATTCCAGTGTGGTAAATCGGATGCACCCAAGTTTTTCTCTGAATTATGATAAGACATTTTTTTGAAGCTTGAGACTTTGGTTCTTGGTATGAATCATCTAACAAGACAACTCCCGATTTCTATTGGGAATCTTTCAACTTCGCAAGTACTTGATGTACGTGAAAATAGCTGGTCTGGGATAATTCCTTATTTCCTAGGCCGACTAAGAGCATCTCCAATAGTAATGTGGTTTGCCTTTTAAAAAAAATGGTGATATGTCAACATTGTCAAGCTAATTGCTTCATATGTGGCATGTAAATAAAGAGTGCAATTTTGCTCATCCACATTAACTAAAGGTAAGCATTACCGCCCACCTCAGGTGTTACCACGTGTCCCAAATTAACCTAAAGTCCAAAGTTAACCCAAGGTTTGGGACACGTGACAACACCTGAGGTGGGGGGTAATGCTTACCTCTAGTTAAATGGGTGAGCAAAGTTGCACTCGTAAATAAACTTGATAGACATCCAAATGAAAAAATGGTCTCCAATATTTCACTTGTAAAATACATGTTTTTAATGATATGTCAATTTATTATTGGTCCGCTTAAATATACTTTAGAATTATTGAATAAAATAAACTAGAAGACAAGAGTGGTTGCTGACTGAGCCTACAAGATGGTTGTCCGACAGACCCTCTGAAATTAGAGAGTTGTGTTGACAGCCTCTAAAAAAAAGTTGCCACCTCAACTTGAAGTTGTACTAGAGAGGTTGCATTGGAAATGAATTTTTTAACAAAGTGGTTGTTCATCTTACATGACATCTAATTTTTACACAACCTACATTACCATTGAAGATACTCTAAGGAGTTTATTTGATCTTAACTTAGGTGAAAATAACATTTCTGGTATGGTTCCTCCAATTTTTAACATATCTTCTCTTGTTATTCTTTCTCCATCTCTTAATAGATTATATGGAAGTTTACCACGTAATATAGTTCATGATCTTCCAAAATTGGAACATTTGGCCATTGCTGTTAACAATTTCTGTGGTCCTCTCCCATATTCATTGTCCAATACATCAAATCTTAAATTTTGTGATTTTTCTAGAAATTATTGTAGTGGGAGTATGATATGGTCACAATTGTGCACATGATGCATGCAGGAAGTGGACATTGTAGGACATGTTTAGGTGGACCAATAAGTTAGTTATTAGTTAGTTGTTTATGCAAATAAGTTGAGGGCTTAGTGCCCTGTTTTCAAGCTGTTATGCAGGAAGTGTATGGGAATCATGCACATGTTTTTCTGCCCATTATTTCCCATTCAGTTATGTCACTTTTGTTAATTGTTGCTCATTCGAAGGATTGGCTTATAATAGTCAGCCGTTGTAATGAGTTTCTTGATATTGAATATTAATAAAAATACTTCCCAAACCTCTTCTTTCTTCTCTTCTCCTACTTATCTATCTCTCTAATTGTTCTACTCTCCTCTAAATTCTTCCGTGTATTTTCTAAGATCGGAAATATACACATCAGAGTATTAATTGATTTTAGTCATCTTCAGAATTTATCATATCTAAGTTAGGTAAAAATAATTTGGGAGCTGGGACAGTCAATTATCTTCATTTTCTAACCTCCTTGATAAATTGCGGCAAATTGGAATCTCTTGGTTTAAGTGAAAATCAATTTGGAGGGGTGTTACCAACGTTTATAGCTAACTTCTCGAGTACATATCTAAATTAGTGTGTGTTTGGTATGGCTTTTCAATTTGAGCTTCTAGAGTAGATCTTTTTGTAGTAGAACTTCTAATGAGTAGGGTTTCTAACAAAAAAAGCTTTTGATTGTGTAAATTACAAAAAGGTGTTGATAATGTATTTATAATGAAAGAGTTATGGTGAAATATCTAAAATTTATAAAGAGTAGTTGAGATAATTCAAATGTTTTAAAAAAACTCAAAAAAAGCTTCTTGAAGAAGCCCAAAATTTGGGCTTCTCTAAGTAGACATAAAATGGTTTTTTTAAAGGGTAATTAATACAATTCATATATTAGAAACGCTATTTTGAGTTTTGCTAAACAACTAAAAAAAACTTCAAAATAGCTTCTAGCATTAAAAAAGTGCTTTTGATCATTTACATACACTTAGACATAAATACTGATAAAATATATGGCTCCATACCTCCTGGGATAGGAAATCTAGTTAATCTTAAAGCACAAAAACAAATTAAGTGGTACTATTCCTCATGACATTTTGGTAAGCTTAAAAACTTGAATTTGAATCCTCCGTTGATATGATATTTTTCCTGACTTTATCTAATCTCATGACACATAAGCATTGCAATGAATGTGTAGTTAAGATGTGATTGGTTTTCGCAACCACTTTATCAACCAACCAATTACATGCTTTAAAAAGGTCAAGAAAAAGATCAGATCAACAGAGAATTCAAATCCTAAAAACTTACAGCTACTGATTCTGCATGAAAATAGTTTACGAGGGAGCATTCCCACCTCTCTGAGTAATTAACATTGTTGTACAAACTGTGGTTATCTTCAAATAATTTGAAAGGCAGCATACCTTCCTCCCTTGGAAATAGTCAGAATTTGATGGAGATGTCTCTCCAAAAATAAGCTCACTGGGATTCACAACTGGGCAAGTTGAAGACGAGTTCCTTTTACTAGTTGACCGAATCTAAGAATTGGATGAAAATAAGAAGTTTTATTCATCATTTGGATTCTTATGTATTTTATTTTCCAGCCACCATAATTTTGAGTAACATGATTTGATTGAGTTTTGTCTTTTCTTAAGTTATAAGTGTATTTTCAAATGCACATCACCTTTAAGTAGAAATGACTGTACACCTACCTTCCACTGTGGTGGTGAGGAATTCGAATCCTAACATACGTATTTTATAAACATATGATATTGGTAGGTCTTTGTAATAGTTGTAATATTCAAGTTTATTATCAAATTAATTTATTTTTTAAATTACTTGCCATTTGATGTGGTTTTTTGTAAGATGACAATGGGCCAGGGCCCCACCAAACCTCTTCAAAATTTGGTTGTTTTTGACTTTTTTCAACTTATGAATTATGATACGACTATTTAACTTCCAAAAGATACACAATTAGAGGCCAAGGTGTTGAATCTCAAATAATTTGGAATGCTAATATTTACACTAGTCTAAAACCGTATGTACAATCCGAAGTATATATATTTTGAAAATTTCAATATTATTCTTAAATTACTTAATTAACATTTTAAAGATATTATATTCTTTATGTAACTATTTTATTTATTGGATTTCTTCCTAACTAAACTAAATTAAAAAAGATGGGTTTATGGTATGTAAAAAGAGGTACAAATATTGTCACTCTTAATTTGGTCCAACTATGAACTAGTAGGGCTCTGTATCTACTTGTGACCACTCCAGTATACGTTTGATCCATTTAGATGTGGAAATGGACTAAGAACAGAGGAATCTAATGGAAACAAAAATTGTTCTCTACATTTGGTTTTTCTTATACATCTGAATTCACTTCTCTTTAAAGTTCATAATCAATTAAAAACTTCAAGTTGATCAATGTGAGTAGTAAAAACTAAAACTGATTATGAACCTTAATTTTGCAAGATAAATATAAATTAAAAAAAAAACGCTTCAACACGACTGAACAAATGCCCCGTAGAATGAAAACATGCCCAAATTTGTTCACTCAGCCATCAACCTATCATCTAAACATGAGCCGTGGTTGATTGGTAAAACATCAGTATGTACAGAGATTACACAACAACGTAGGCGCCACAAGCAGAAAGAAAAATGAAATGCAAAAAGTGAACAAAAGGTACTAGACGTGCAGGGACGAAATGCTGCTAAATTTTACAAACCGTTTTTAACTCTGGAGTTGAGATGATTTTGGCTCATTAACTCTGAGTATCAGTTGAGCATGGTTGGATGCCCAGTTTGTAGCATTCTCTTTATCATATCCATCCCAAATGCAGAATCCGATGAGCTGAGTAATGACAATACACTTTTATGTCAGCAGTTCAATGATGAGATTTAGGAAAATTTATTAACAAACAGAAACGATAATGGCAACAAAAACTTCTTGTAAAGAAAATAAAGGCAAGGCAAAAAGGAAGGTTTATCTACTCGAAATGACACAAATTCATAATTCTAACAACTTTAAATTGAAAAAAATACCCTGCTAGGTCAATTCAAGGAGAATGGATGCTTTTGATTAGTGACATGAATATAAGGCAGCAAAATGGAGATGCATCTTTAATATCACTTTCAAAACGACACACCATACTGGTTCGTTACATTATTTTTATTTTATTTTTATATAAATGATCAAATGAATGAATAAACAATGATAGAGGAAAGGTTCCACCTCTGTTCGAAGGTTGTCCACTCAGACTTCCTATAAATATGCCAAGCAATCAATTATACTTCAATCCTCATACTATATGCCAAAAAAGCCATCTACACAAGAAAAAGGACAATACACATTGGAGATTTTGCCACTACCAACCATCATTGTACATCCGTCTCATCTCAATCAAGACTTTGTGTATATTGAAATTCAGTTATCATAAAGAAATTAAATTTATAAAAGCATAAAGAACAGTCTGCTCTCTGGCCAAATGTCTGCTAGATTTACTTAGCAGGTTAGCAAAAAGAAGATATAATAAGTTGGAGCCATGAGTATCTTAGTGCAATGTAAACTAACGTCTCTACCATTATATTGCTAAAAAGAAGTTGGAATCACGGTTATCATAGTGAAAATCTGGCAAGTGCTGGTGGTATTAGATCTTACCTGGCTCCATAAACAATATGGGGCTGATCCAAAATGAGGAAGGAGGATAAGAAAGGTCAGTGAGGTATGATTCATTTTAAAATTGCTGTTATTCATGTCATTGCCTCAGAAAATTCTCAGGTAACTAATGTATCAGACATATTTCTCCAAAAATGTGTTTCTATTGAATATATTTTTGTATTTTTATACCAATCTCCTTCCACAATGCCAGCAGCCATAAATTCTCATCAAAAGCCTTGCATACTACCTCAACCAACCTTCCTCTGTAGGCAAAAATCTACCTAAGCAACTTATAAGGCCTAGATAACCCGTGAATTTGCTTAGGAAAATATTACAATAGAACTAGTATAAATATCTTACCAGAATGACAAGACCGCCAACCTTGTTTGGAGAAACAAGTGATTGGGGAGAAGTAAACTGTTCATAAAAGGCTCAAGTTTTACTCTTACTGCCTTCCATCTAGTTTTATTGCCTCACATACAAACAACTTTGAAGAATATAATATATTTCTTCCATCAAGGAGTTAAAGTTATATCAATTTTTTTCTGCACAAATATTTAGCAGAAATTAAAGTAAAAATTAATCAATGAAACCAATTCATAATAGAAATTTTCAAACCCATGCCAACTTCGAAGGCATCATGTTACCAGAACAGTAACATAAAATTCATCCAAACATAAAGAAGGCTAAGACATTCAAGAAAGAAAAGCTGATGATAATATTACTCACTTTCTGCTTACACGACATGCATGACAAATAATATAAAGAACTAATGCAAAATTTAATAAGCCTAACCAGAATGACGTAAACGCAGAAGGAAACTGACCTTGGTAGGGTTATTTCATAAGGAAAATAGACGACACCCTCAGATATGGGGGGGACATGGTCCTTTTTCTCATTCACAAATTTTATTATTTGAAACAAAACATCACGAAGAGAAGCTTCAAGTGCTGCTCTGCGAATACTTCTCTCCTCAGACGTGCTCTCTTATATTAAAAGAGGAGAAGGGAAAAAGAAATCAGTTTTCCTTTCAAGATAGTAACAAATTAACAAATATTTAAGTAAAATGTGAAATAGTGATAATACCTCCAGGGTCAAATACAACTTTGGAATGGTGAGACTTGCTAGAATGTGCTTTCGGGAGTTGGATGACATTCAATTGACATACCACTGTTCCCAGTATAGGCGTTCAATTTTGTTTGTGAACCAAGATTGCTGTTTATTTTTTACTTCATAGAAAGATAAACATATCTGCATCAATAATCCAGATATTAAAAAACATAGAAATGTTTTAACGCGTATAACCAATGAAAAACTAACCAAAACAGAGCAGAATACGGAACCTAGACATCAACTAAAATGAAATGTAAACTGCAGAAGTCCTGTATGAAAAAAGTCAATTCAACAACATGCACATAATAGAACACTCCAGATCTGAAATGCTAGCATAAATTGCAGTCATAAGGAGGTCTAACTAAGTGGGAAAACAAAAGGAAACAAAAATGACAAAGAAGTGATGGTAACTCATTTCAGAACACACAGAAAAATCAAGATCCAACTATGCACATAAAGCAAATTTTGTGTGTCCATGAAACAAAGAAGGTTTCTAATGAATCCAAGAACTTGAAGTGAGAGTGTCCTCTGCTAAGTATCATACACAGCTACAAAAAATGACATCTACATCCTATGTACATTAATGTTCTAGCAAATAAGTAGAATACATCAGAACTAGGCATATGCAAATACCAGAAAACTAAAAGACGTAATAAAATAGAGTCCTTAGCGAATAGCAACCTGACTTTTTTTGTTTGGGTGCTTTTCAACCCAACTTATGAATTGCTCGATCTTCTCATCGATTTTCTTTTCAACTTCCACATCTCCACATTGCACCTAAACAATAATATATGTGCCAATGAAATAACGATAACCAAAGAATTCATCGAATGCAAAAGGTAATCAAATTTACTCTGCTAGGCAAATATCTCATACATAACACAGTCAATCAGAATCACTTACATATGTGATTTCGAAAAGTTCGAGATCAATGTCTTTGGGCCGCACAAGACCTAACGCCCGATGAAACACAATTGTGTGTAATATGCCTGTCACCAATATCACCTTGCCACTTCAGTTTACACATACACTGATACACTCACCTTTTCATATTTTCAATCTAAAATCTATAATGAGCACAGTGACACAATGAATGTGGACATTTAAGAGCAACCAAAAGCAAATGATACCAAATAATCAACAACAACAACAGATTGAGAGGCAATTAAGTCAAAATTTCTCAAATAGAAGTAATAGAATACCACAGAGAAAGAAAAGGAAGTCAATAGTTGCAAAATTATAGGCATATGAAGATACAGCTAAAAATAGTAACTTACAGCGTAAAACTTCGCGTATTTCAAAGTGCTCCACTTCCTGTAAACAAAAAAAAATTAAACACGATAAAATTCAATTAGTTTTTTCTGGTCAAATTGAAAACAGAAAATATTATTTGGATGAATCGATTGAGAATTCGATTGTGATTACTAGTTCTTTCAGCTGGCAGACTTCGCAGTTCATGATAAGAAAGTGAGATGGATTTTGATCAAATTCTTTTGATAAGAGATAAGAAGTAAATTAGTTTTTGGAGTGAGAGAGTTATGAAAATCGGTGGTTGGAGGAGGCGCGGTGGCGGCAAGCTATTGGAGGGTGACAGAGAGAAGAGGTCTGTGACTGACTTTGACGACGTGGTGATCTTCACCTGATCGGAGTGATGGACTTGTAATTTAAGCTAATCAGATTGGATTTAATTGGAGCTTCGAAGACTCGAAAATCGAAAGTCGTAAGTGAAGTTACATATTTGTCCTTATGGTATTTGGGCTGGGTCGAATATGTTCGGATCCGTTTTATTAGTGGACCTTTTATTAATCGGAGAAGTTTCGGGTCCGCATCTAAAGCTACCCGCTCCAATACAAAATCAACAAAACGGCGCGCAATTTTGTTTATGCTCTCTGATAAAATGGCTACGATCGAGGACTGGAACGGGAAGTGAAAATCCTCTCAAAATTCAAGGCAAGTTCTTTCATGTTTAATTTTCCATTTTTTAGTTATTTGAATTCTGATTTGACGCTTCCTGATTCTTGTGTTGGTGAGTTTTTATAGTTAGTTTATTGTGGAAATTTTAATCCATACAATTGTGGTTAGACAATTCTAGAAACGAACTGGCGAAGTACGTAGAAACCAAAAAAAAAAATAATAATAATTATAGTATTTTTTAATAGATACGATTTGATCGTCTAATTTTAAATTGAATATGGTGTGACATTGAATAATAATAATTCGTTCTAAGTTGAATTAATTTGAGTAGACTAGATTTTATTGCAAAAGACATTGCAAACCAAACTGATTCGGATTCCCCAAATTTAGTCAGTCTAAAGTATCAAATCGGTCTGGATTGCTGTTGGATTATGGATGTTGCACATATCAAGCTTAATTTGTCGAAAGGAAGGTTTAAATTAATCATGTTTATTTTGTTTGTGAAAATTCAAGAATGTATCAATGTGCTTGTGCTGCAAAGGCAATATATGCATGCTTCTACAAGAAGATCTTACTTTAAATATTAATAGATATAGCATTACTGTTTGTCAGACTCTTGGCATTTGAAGAAATTTTTACGGCTTTGGTTGACCATCCTACTTCTTTAGATGCCTCGGTTGTTTCTTCCTATGTGGTGTATACCAAGACCAGCAAACAAAATATTGAAAGTTGGTGTCGGTCTTGAAGCTTATGTATGACTAATTGATAACAATCCTATAGAAAAGACTTGATTTTTTACTTCTAGTGAATTACCTTGTTGGCTGTAGGTGGTGAGGCAATTAGTTCGTATATGTGATTGTGCTTTATAGATTTTCTAGCAAGAAATGGGTATAGCAGATTCAGGGAGAATGTTAAAGGAACATGATCCATGCTTCCTGATTCTTGTGTTGGTGAGTTCCGCAGAATTTATGGGGTTGAGATCTCATCTTTTAGAGTGGTGAAAACACTTTATTGAAGCGGTAAATGAGAAAATTCTTTATAATTGATTAGTAATCAGCTTCCAAAACGAATGTTCGTAATTCCTTTTAGGAAATTGCATACTAATTCAGTTTAACAATGAGTGAGAAAGGTGTGTTTATGGTGTTGATTCGAAGTGAAACTGGAATAATTGTTGAAAATGACCTTGCTTAAGATGATGTAAAAGTTGGGACACGATGCCAGTTTAGTTTTAAATAATGATGATCAACATTTCCCTCCTTTTAGAGGTTCTGAATATCATTTCTGTTTCTTGGCTTATCTGCACTTTGTGCACATGTAGTGATCCAACATGATGATGTAAATTTGGTTTCATTGTTTCTGGCTGACAAGAAGAACTTACATTCTGAATTTTAGTCATAAGTTGGATTGATATTCCTTTTCTGGAAGATATTGATGCTTAAATCATTTTGGTGCAGGCATTGGGTCTCATTGGAGTTTACCAAATCATGTCTTTATTCGACAGTCCAAGGACTGCCCAAAGACTCCCTTGTCTCATCTATTACATGAACTATAGATGGTTAAGGTTGTTTCTCTTTTTCTTTATATTTTTGTTTTCTTCAAATATTTATACTACAGGTTTTTGCTATATACTCAATCAGATTAGTCTGACACCACAATACGATGTTAGTAGCTTTCTAAATGCTGCTTACTCTATAACGAAAGGAGACTAGTTGTCTAATACAGAAGTTGTAATCTCTTTTGTCGTTGACAATTGGATCCAAGAAAATAATACTTTCAAAATCAAAACAGAAAGATCCTCAAAAAAGGAAAGAAAAAAAAAAAGAAAAAGAAATATAAGTAACCATATATGCCACTTCAATTTTTTATGCTTGATTTTGTTTTTTGTTTTTTGTTTTGGTGAAAGTGATGCAACCTCATTACCATTATCCTTTACATAGCCTTCCAAGCAAGAAAAAGACATAAATTTCAAATATTGGCCATCATTATGTTAGAATAAAATAATCTATACATGTGGGGTATGGAAATGTAGCTTTCTATCACAACCACTCCCACCTTAAGTCCTAACAGTGATTCCTTTCCTTGTATAATCTCCTAATAAGACAATAATGTAGTGAGAATCATGTGATTTTATCTTCCCTAAGTTGTTCTAATAAAAGGGTCCCATAGCTGATTCTTGTGATTCTTGATTTGATGTTGTTGGCTGCTATTATATAGTTTTTCTTTTAATTGTATTGTTTTTATTCCTCTGAATTAGTAGTTACAGAACTCAACCTCTTACTTTACACCTAAATAAAATGTTATGGTGCCTCACTCTGAATTATTGCCTGAAGTAAGTCAGGATTATGCATGCATATATTTCTTGCATCAGTTTTTGGTGTTTTGGATGCTTGTATTGAAGAAGAGTTGCATAATATGTGTATGACAACAAGAACTAATGGTGTAGAAACTAACTGAATTTAAATCTATATGTAATATAAACTTGAAACTTAACAATGATAATTTATATCTAAGTGGAGCTATTTTTAAGATTAAATAAGTCTGCCATTAACTATATGTGGGACTAAGCCACTAAGGTGGTTATTAAAGAACCGTAGGGCATCTCTTTTACCTTACTTTTAGCTAAGGTGATCGTGAAGGTCTTTATTATATCTATATGTTTTGAACTGCATAGCTTACATTTTTAAAGTTAAAGTTTTGGGAGCTTCTTTAGCTGACATAGCCAGCATATCTGTTTCATGGTAGTACTATTAGATCATTGATTTTCATTTGGGAATAAATTATTGGAAAATATTCAGTGGTCTGTTATGTTTAATGAACAGTTGGTCTGAGTTATTTGGATGTAGTACCAGGTCAGTTGATACTGGAAACAAGAATGAAAATTTCATATCAACAAATTCAGAGATCCTCATGATCATACTGTACGTTGTTGGGAGGATGTTTTTGTGTCTATATGTTTTAAAGACAGATTTTTTTTAATTTTTAATTTTTTTTAATTTTTTAATTTTTTAATTTTTTAATTTTTTAATTTTTTGGTTTTACTGACTTATATTTTATGTTTTAATAAAAACTAAATTTTTGTGAAATAATTATCGTATGCATTTTTCACATGGTGTTATTGCGAAACAATACTGAGCAATCCTAAAAGTTATTTCTGTTTGGAACTCAATATGGTCAATATTCTCATGCACGATGATGATCCTGTCAAAGTTGCAGATTTGAGAAATAGGTAATTGGAAATTTGAATATCTTATTTGATCACTTCAATAATCTCGGTCTAAGCAAAGTTAATCACGCAATTAAACTGCTTAGATTTGTCTTTTTCCTTCTCATAGACACTTAATCCTTCATAGGATTCAATCATCTTGTCCCATCATGAAAGAATATGGGCTCCATGTCTCCATTTTCCTCTTTTCTTTAGTTACAGTAAGGTTCGTATGCAATATATTATTGAAGCAGACTGTGTCAAAGTATGAGGGTCGTATCTTTCAGAGTCTCATCACATCTTATCATGGCGATGCTTATATTTTTATGTCATGGCAGGTATAATGGAAATGATCAAATCAAAGTGCCTTCATCATCCTTTTAGGCTCTGTAGGACACTGCTTTGTTTTATTCCCAGAACTTGCCTGAAGTATTTGTTGACTTCAATTGTCATTCAAGCACTTCCATGCATTGTTGATTCACTATAAACTGATAATATATTTGTATAGATCAGATGCAGATAGATTGATATGTTTTAAAGGGTAACTCACTATGTTAATTTAGCATAGAGCTGAACTCTTTGATGAAGCTGTTTGGAGGTCTTAAAGTGACTCAGAATAGCTATAGCTCAACCTAAGAATCAAGTGAAATAGGTTTTGAATCAATTTTGAAAGCAGACTCCCTTTCCTAAATAGGTTTTCAACGAAAGGAATACTATATCTTTTACATATATATCTGTTGGCTTGTCAATTGCATATCATTGAAGTCTAATGTTTGAGGTTGAAATATGATCTGTAATTTTTGTATTCAATTTTTATATATATATTTTTGTTATAGGATGGTGAAGCATAGAAGCCATGGAAGAATACACTTAAATTTCCACTGTTGCGCCACATTGCATCTTCACATATTTTAAAAACTTTGGACCCAATTTTTGCAGAGGGGTGACCTGAGGTATGATATTCTTGTGGGCTTTTCTATAATAACATTGTCATGATTGTTGCACTTCTCTGTTGTTTTGTAAGAAGTTTTTACAGCACGAAATATGTTTTTCTTACTATTTTTATTTTATTATTGTTCTAAGCAGTGATTACCCATTTATGTGCATTTCTTACATTTTTCACATGTCACATGATGATCATCTAATCATCGCGCCTAAATATTTGACTAGCATTCCATGTAAAAATTCATTTTTATGATACATTATAAATTACTTTAGAACGAAACCAGAGGTAGGTCCACTGTTTAATTACTTAGAGCCAGGGACAATAAATTAAGAGGAAATACTTATTGAAACTTAGTATTGCGTAATACTGACATCAAATAGATAACATCAAGACAAAATGGTTTAACAGTTTCTAAGCTAACCAGAGAGTTTTGTTTTCTTGGTTTTTTGACAAGGAAATCTTATATTTCCCAAAATAACATTTTCTTAAAGTATTTAGTGGTGTCTTGAAACTAACATATATAAACCAGACATTCCTCCACATTGTTTGGGATCTTCAATGCAGATGATAACTAGATAGTTAAAATCACATGGTTACTGAACCACAGTGTATTATAAAAAATAAAAAAAACACACGCACAGAGTAGTGAGATTAGCTTATTGTTAAAGATTGCATAAAAAATGCAAAGTCTATTTTGAACCAAATCTTTTCTTGGTCATAGAAATTTGGATTAGCAAAACTTTGAATTGAGTGGGGGTCCTCTAAATTCTCTGTGCCAAGAACCTCATCATCATCATGACCCTGAAACCTTTATCTAAGTTCCACCCTCTCCAATGAGAATCAACTCACATGCTTGTAACACTTTATTTTTTTCCAGAGACATGCATGATCTATATTAGCTCTGCAAGAAGGATCTTGTCCATCTTACCTTTTGTCAGGTTGAACCCTCCATTAGGGTTTCCCTTCCCCATATATGCTGCTCAATTGGGTTTGGTGGGTCCTGTGGAGAATTTTGAGTTAAGAATCATCCATTTTTTCTCCTTTCAAGGACTTGTTACTCTCTCTTCTTACCTCTTTTGTGAAAAATAAATTCAAGTAAAATTCTATCAAAGTACAAATGTCATTTATTACCAAAGGCTTCAAAAGAGACCTAAAGATTCCCCTACGCTACATATAAAATCACATTAAAAAAAGATGTCTTGTATAATTCTAAATCTTGTTCTTCAAAATATTGATCAAAACGTGTTTTTTTTTTCGTTTGTTTTCAATTATCAGGAAATTGTTTGTAAAAGTTACTATGTGTTTGAATGATTGATCTGTTAGAGTATAGCTGGATGGGGGGGACTACTGATAGAATTCTCATGGTGCAACCAACTGATATAATGCAATGGGTGGTCCACACTTGAATATCAATCTAGGATTTGAATCAAGTTTTTCCAAGGTGGTGGGTCATTCAGTTGCCTCAAATTAGCAATAATTTATTTATAAGAGCTTATTCAATCAACTGTTCGTTAAGTTTGGTATGAACGGATCGATCTGGGTATGTATGTGGGTCACAGATCTGGGTCAATTGAGGATTTGCAGTTCAATTTGTTTGAAAATTTTCACCTTAATCTGACAATTGTAACTGATGTCATGATATTGATTTTTATTTTTCTTGTGTTTCCTTTGCCAAGACAAGCTACAATTATTGATTGAATAATAATTACAAAATTTATCATAGTTTTATAGTATCACGATTCACGAGTCCTGAGAGAAACTTGGGTGTAGCAGTATGCACCATGCATCCCATTGTGATGGCAGGATCCCAACGGAAGATGCATGGTGCATACCGTTACACCCAAGATTTTTTCCGGGTGTTCACAACTTGCATATCAGCTTGTGAGATGCCGGTTTAATGACACTAACATCTTATTCTAATATACTTGGGTACATGAAAGGTAGTCTTAAAGCTTCAAAAGGTAAGTGATCATGTGCCAAGAAAATATCCTTTTTATCGGTTGCTATTGTATATATATTGTAACCAATGAAACGAATATGGTTTTGTTCCTGGCTTTATCGTGTGATTGAGAATATTCTTTGTTTGGTCTTTCTCATATTCAAAAGCTGAAATGGACTAAACACCATTTTCACTACTGTGTACTGGTAGCAAAGTCCAAGACTACGAGTAACTTCCATACTCTCTTATTTCTTATCAAGACACACCATGAAATTGTTTAGGTGATTTTTTTTTAATATTTTTATTTTAATTAGGGAAATTATATTCTCCTCCCTGTAGTTTGCTGTATTCTCCAGTCTCCCTCCTCTAGTTTCAAAATTCTCCAATTTCCTCCCTTTCATGCACAAATAAAACCAATCTCACCGTATAAAAATAGGCATGGGAGGGGGGAAATTGGAGAATTTTGAAACTAGATGGGGGAGATTGGAGAATACGGCAAACTACAGCAGGGAGAATGATAATTTTCCAATTAGGGAAATTTAAGGGTTTGGGGTGGAAGGGGACGTGATTGAAACCCTCGAGCTCGTGATGTAAGCATGAGTGGCATGTCACTAGATGGCATTGATCTCGTGAACTTAGAGGATTTATTGATAATAACATTAAAAATTGATCTTATTCTTATGAAGACAAAACAGGAAGTTTCATAAATTGGCTTAGTGGATTTAGAACCAAAATACACGATCCTGTTCTTTGGCCTTTAGCTAATGAAACCAGACAAATAGAATTGTCCAAATTAACATTTTTAAATATATATATATTTTTATAGTTTTCATATTTTTAATCAAATATTAAAATTTTATTTCACTCTATAATCAAACAATTACAAAAAGGGTAGTATTGAGGGTTGACCCATATTTTGGCCTTCTTTAACCTGCGATGATTTTGTTTTTATTATTATTATTTGAAACTTAGCATGTGAAGATTTAAAAGATGAATACCAAATTATATTTATTATTTCAGAAATTAATATATAATTCAGTGTTTTAAAAGAACAAGAACTTTTTCATTCATTAAGAGTTTGTTTGGTTGGGTTTTTGAAAAACCTCTTAGAAATAGATTTAAAAAAAAAAAAAAAAAATTATTGTTGTTTGGTTGGTAGGTTTTTTTTATAAAAAAAGTCTATTTTGAGAAGCATCTTCTCGTGAGCTTTTATCTAGTGGATGTTTAAACTCTACTAGTCTCTACTCAATTTAAAATAGAAAATCTTAAAAGTCCAACGAAACAACTCTAAAAAATTCACAAATAGACGTTGTTAGACTTTTTAAGAGAGTAGAAAGCTTAACCAAACAAGTACTAAGTTATTTAAGTTGTTGTGACCGATCTTTATGTTAAGACTAAAAAGAGAGAGTTTGTCAAAACAAATAATAATAGAAAAAAAAAAGGAGCATGATAAACGTATCTATATTTAATAAATAAAATGATTGCGTGTTTAATCATTAAATAATTTAATTTTAATAAAGTGATCGTACATTTATCAATTTAGAGAGAGAGAGAGAAATACATCTATGATAAATGGGTAGACTAAATCTTCGGTGTAACGGGATGCACGATGTATCTCCCACCTTGATATTGCCACGTCAATAAAGACTTTTGATTTTGCTGACATGACAACATCAGGATGGGAGATGCATATTGCATCGGATGCACCCAAGTTCTTCTCAAATAGGTAACTCCATTATTGAGATTTGAGATTATTAATTGAAGAAACAAAAATGTAGCAGTCCCACTTAAAATTTAAAAAAGAATGAAAGAGCGTAGAAAAGCTGTATTGCCGCAAAAGGGGGGACATTAGGTTGGGTCCACAAAGAATGTGGAAGAGTGTCACATTCCATGCATAGGTGTCATGTCATTTCATATCAATTCTATCCTAATATTATTTTTCAATTTCTAATTTTTTTCTTTACGTGTCACTCCATTTTTAACCAACCAATCTGCCCCCACCACTAGGCCACCCTACTCTTTTTTTATTTATTCATATTTTTAGTTTTTAAATATATATATATATATTGTTTAAATTTAATTATATTTTTACTAATAGTAGCTCTATTGATAATGGAGTCAAAATTCTTGATTAATCAAAAGAATTTAGGTTTATAGGACAAAATTATCATGCATTTACATAAGTTGACCGGAAAAAGATGAAGTTTGAATGTGAATTAAATAATTTAAATAAATCAAAGTTGAATATTAAATTTTATTAAATTCGTATGAAAGTTTACGGTTACAGAGAGAAAATGAGTCGGCCAATGATTAACTTGTTTATGAGATCACTCACATTAAAAATAAAGGGTTTAACTTTACAATAAAGAAATTGTATTGTTAATGAGCAGTTATGTGAGAAACTATTGATTTCTTTTTGTTTTTGGTTTTTTGTTTTTTACTTTTTAAATCATTAATTTATATATATCCTTTGATTGAAATCTAAATGCTAAAAATTGACGCAGCAGTCATACAATCTTGTATAGTAGCTGAACCTAGTGAATAAAATAAACCTAGTAAGCAACTTTTAAAATTCTTTCAAACCTATCGAATTGTAATAATTAAAAGAAAAATAACATCATTCAATATGGCAAATTAATATTTCATCTTCCTCTCTTTTAAGTTTGTTTTTCCCTCTTTACTATTAATTTTATCTTCTCTTGTCTCTCACGTTTTTCTCCTCTTTAAATACTCACCTAATAAATCTTTCTATGGTCATTAAAAAAAAAAAAAATATATATGGAGTGACTAATTCACATGGGATTAGAAGACATCATAATTGAAACTCATTGAGTTCAATTTTTGAGTAAACCCAGTGTCGGTTCTGACTATTCCGAGGGTCCCTAGACGAAATCTGAAAAATTGGTCCCATACCAACAAAATCATCTCCACCTCATCCCAAAATAAAAATAAAATAAAAAAAATCCATGATTTTTATGTCTCTAATAGCTTTTTTTTTTTTTTTTTGATGGATGAAGAAGAAATGAAGAATATATAGATAATAGGTGATAGAAAAGTATGAAACTTAAAAAAAAATTGGGTTTTGTACTAAAATAAAACGAATCGGGTCAGGTTCTAATTTTCTTTGGGTATTGTTTGAGTTTTTTTTGGATTTTTTTTTTTACAACTTAATCTATAACAAAAACTCACATCATATATTTGGGGCCCCTAGGCATAACAAGCCCAGGGCGGGCGCCCCCCCTTGACCCACCCAGGGCCGCCCCCGAGTAAACCGTGACTCAAGCAGACATGACTATATATATGAATCCTCCCCTTCTTATTTTTTTTTTTCTTACCAAGTTGTTATGATGTCAAGATTAAGTGTATATACATTCCTAGATTCATATATATTTCCTTCTTCCTTTTTACCATTTTTTTATTTTTTATTTTTTTTAACCTTCTTTGTTTGTTCGATATTTGTAGTATTGTTGTAGCAGTGGTTGAAATAAAGTTATATAACATGAGAAAGAATAGAAAATTAACTTTGAAAAGAAAAAAACAAAATTAGAGAGAGAAGGAGAGGAAATATTAATTAGGAAAGTGAATTTATGATAGATAAGAGAGAAAATAAAATAAATTAATTAAAGATAAAGGAGAAGGAAATAAAAAATAAATAAATTTAATAAATCTAAATCATTCAAATCTTATCGATCTAATGGCTCTAAAAACGTGTAAAATATTGTTTCAAAAATTGTCCCCGATCTCTCTCGATATATATAGTAATTTTCAGTTGAGGTATACCTTATTTTAATTTCAGTAAGGACTTTGATGAAATTACATCCATTTTTATGAATTTTGATATGAATTTTCGTATGGATGATAAGTTGATTGAAACCTACATATGAATAACTTTTTAAGTACTAGATTTTTTTTTTTTTTTTTTTAATTTTCATATATTTTTCTTATTTTTCTAATACCTTTATATTTAATAAAATCAGGATAATTATTTCTAATACTTGAAAAATTCTCAAATTTTATTCATAGGTTGATTTTATTAAACATATCATCAATAAAAAAATTCAGATCAAAATTCATAAAAATCGATGTGATTTTATTAAGGTCTTTACCGAAATTAAAGTAAGGTATACCTTACTTAATAACTAATATATATATATATATATACACTTGTTAAAACTTCTCCATAATCTATGGTCCATATTCTTCGTCCTGATATATTTCTTCGTCCTGATATATTTTATATCAGGACGAACTGATAGTAGAAAGATTGTATATATATATAGTAAGTTTCTCATAAGAGATCCCTTATTTTAATTTCGGTAATGACCTTGATGAAATCACATTGTTTATATGAATTTTGATTTGAATTTTTTGTGGATGATAAATTCATTGAAATATACCTACGAATAAAATTTCAGAATTTTTTAAATAGTGTAATTATTTTTCTTGAAATTTTCAATATTTCGCTCATTTTTTCGATAACTTCATATTTAATAAAATCAGAATCAATAGTTCTAGTGTTTGACAAATTTTCAAATTTTATTCATATATAAATTTCATTGAACTTTTCCTTACCGAAATTAAAATAAACGCTCTCTCATTATCTATATGTATATATATATATATCTTCGGCCGGTGTACGTACGAAGAATAGATACGTAGCAGGTGATAATGACTGAGCAAGAAAATGAAAAATCCTTAAAAGAAAAAACAAAGAGCTCAAAGACCAAGAGAAGACTGCCTAAACAGAGCATTGACGGCGACTTGATTATCTACCCTGGGCTGCCCCAACTACCCAACCAGCCCGACAAGCTTAGCTTTGCTTGGCTTGGCTTGTGTTATGGATGATAATAAGCTGAGCTGGCGTCGTTTTCTGCTGCCCGGAGCCAAGCCAAGTCAGATAAAGTCGCGGGCAGAGTTCTCTCTTTCTCTCTTCTCTTGTCGGTCTTCGGACATGGTCTCGCGTTCCGGACGGCACGCGAGGTCAGTGTACGCAATGTTTCGTACTACTTTACTTGCAAGAGATTATTATATCATCGGAAGAAGAAAACCATATAATTTGTTTTGTAAAAACAGGATTCGAGAAACACACAAACTTGTTATAAAAAAAAAAAAAAGGTGCTGTCAAAAACTATACATGGGTCTTCTTTTTTTACATGTTTTGCTTTTTTCGCATTCATATTTCGTTTTCTGCTTCTATTTTCATTGATTCGATCGCATCTTTTGATTTTTCCTCATTAGTCCTTTTCCATCTAAAGACAATTGTTCGATGGACATTGGTGAAAGGTCATACTTTTATATATACGTATAATATATTAATATTATCAGGTGTGTGGAATCTTGCATAATATTTCAATGGAATCACTAATTGTAATATATGTGATAAATAATGATACCAAACCTAAAATTACATGCGGGATTAGTCATTTTCTCTTTAGTGCAACTAATGTAAATAATTTTAGTTTTCCAACCTATTGTGATTAAATTTAACTACATTTATATATATATATATATATATATATACGGTCCCGTTCTGGTCAGTGTGCACTGATGTAATTACATCAGTACCAATACATGTGAACCACTAATTATAGAGAAGTTTTGACAAGTGCATATACTTTGATTCAAAGTATTTAAATCTAATAGTTCACATCCAATACACTGATAAAGTTATCAGTGCGCACTGACTTGAACATTTATATATATATATATATATATATATATATTCAATCCCTAACACTAAGAAGAAGATGTCTATATAAAACCCTAGGGCAAGGTTGAACAAAAGTAGACTATTATTATTGTTGCAGTCTTTTTGTTCATTGCCATGTGGATGTGGGATTTGACATCAACGTCTCAACTTGTGCAACTTGATTTATATTTTTGGAATATGTAAATGTTATTCTATTGACTAATTTGACCTTAATGATATGTGGAGTCAAGTAATTAGGTGAAATAATAACCCGATCAAGGATCTCACTCTCACATCGATCGTCTTTTCAAATTCTAGAGTATTTTGTGTTGAGGTGGTCAACATAAATCTATCTAGAATTTTTATTAAATATGTAAAAGATGAGATTTGAGCCTCTTATCACAAATTTGAAGAAGAAAAAAAGTGAGACGATGTATGATTAATTAGCAATGATATGTGTTTAGGTAAATGTTCATATCATCTACAGAAATTCCAAATTTTGATTTAAATGTAACTGTTGTAACATAGCATGAAAAACCAATATCAACTATTGATAGATATTGTCGAGCACAAAACTATTTATGTTGTGTTTTCTTCTTGAATAATTTGAAACATAGTACAAGGTCGTCTTACTTATGTTTCCACTAGTAATTATTTAATTCAACGTACTACTCATTGAGTTGATCATATTTAATTAGATTTACTTAATGATGATTAATAGTGCTAGCTAGATATATATAATACCAACATATCAGCAATTAGTCATTCGTTTTCATTGGTAACTAATTAAATTATCTTGTAAATCAAGCAATAAGATTTACTCGATGATCTTCTTATTCAATAATTATTAACCTCCATATCAGTTTGTTGATTATTGACAAATGGTTCCATAAATCTAATACATGTAGACCCCCTCCTTTTTCTATCTTCCAATCCCATTTTTTTTCCCTTTCACTTCTTCTTTTTCATGTAGAATCCATTCACATTCTATTATACTCACAATCCATGCAAAAATTCCACCCACAACATCCAAAAAAAAAAGGCAGTTTGTTTATGTTCACACAGTCATATTAATCAACCGGTGGTCAATTCTTGCTTTCTTGGGGTTACATCAAGTTGATTTATAAGTTGTCTTATTAGTTATTTCGTTCTTGTTATTAGGTAAAACAGTGTTGAGTGCAGACCAAATTATAATCATAGCTTGCATGAGTCCAAGTCCACGGCCATTAATAGTATTGTCTGCTTTAATTTGTATCTTTTTATGAAGTTTTATTGTCATTAATGTGAACCAATTTAGAAAATTAATATATATATATATATATATATATATATAGCAGTCAAATTCTATGTATGTCGATCTTTCATTTATATTTCCATGTAAATGTTGTTGCAAACTTGCAAGACCGATTTTCGTCGTGGAAATTTGTTTTTGTATTCTTGACTCCATCACCGCATGCAATCGCAACAATTTAGCCAAGTAATTAAATGGTTAACCATAAATCACAACTTCAGTAATCGGGTGCACCTCCCATCAATAGTAGAACAGAATAATAGTGAATGAATGATTAAAAGGGCATGTGGAGAGAATCACAACATGTATTACAACAACCAAAAGCAAAGAAAACATCAAATACACACATAATTAAACACGTGTAAATAATAATTTTTAGGTGAGCTAGAGAGCAGTAAATATGACCCAATGTGTAGCACGCACACAAATTGAAGGAAAATGCAATCATCCATCGTCATCTTTAATGAATTTCTTGATTGCTAATAGTGATATATCTCAGCGTGTGTGGGTGGGGAGTGGGGACTGAGGAGGGAAACCAAAATTCAAGCCAAAAGTCTCGATCGAGTAGCAGTGGCTTGCTTGCTTTATAGTTGTTGTTAAGACTTAAGATAGATCAAGAAATGTCGATATCGATTGAGGGGCCATGCAAATGCAACTTTACGCGTAGTCCCATGTAATTGGTCCTCTCTTTGAACTCCTAATCATGTTTTTTTGAATACAGCATCTTCAGCAATTATATATCCCTTCCAACAAAATTATTATTCTTTTATACGAAACTTGATTACTGCTATCATTATAATTAAAAACACAATCTATTAATTATTTATTATTCTACCACTTTCATTTTCTTAATTTTTTATTAATTAACTTACTAATTAGCTCTTGCAAAGTTGCAATTAGCAATTTGCTTGCTATATAATACACTGCATCACCCACTTCAATTAATATATATATATATATATATCAGCCTGTTTCCTCCTCCCAACATGCCCTAATTTAATTGCCAAAATGCCTCCACGTACATACCCACTTGATATTATTTCATGGAATTTTTGTTTTTTCATTAATCGGTTAGATTATAGTTAAAAATATTTGAGTATACTAGTATATAAGTCTTGGTCTCTATTAACTAAATAGATGCGTTTTGGATAATTGGTGAATGTCTATGTTTGAAACTCATGATTCGAAACAAATATTCCGTAAGGGTGTTGGATCTGTGCATGAAGGGTTACTATATATCTACTAGTTAATTTGGTGGGTTTGAATAACTTTCAATTTGAACTTGCGATCCAAATAGGCAAATACTCATGACCTAGCTAGGGCTATATGTAAGGCTAGCTGTTGTTTTATTGGTCACATGTTTTGTCTAGATTCATTAAGTGTGGAATTCTTGAGTCAAAAGAAAAGCCATGAGTATATATGTCATATAACTAAAATGTGGAAATTAAAGAAAGAAACGAATTTTTGGCAAACAATTAGTAAATTTTGAAGACCGTTATTGAAATTAATTATTAGATTAATAACAGGGTCGTGACAAATTAGATTTTTCCATACATACATAAGAGAAAAAGTATATACATGTATGAGACTAGGAAGAAAAAGACAATCACTTGGGTCCAAAAACCACTTACAACAAAATTCCAAATCGAAAACCACTTTGGGGTTTTATGACGAAGACTAAAGTTGTAGAGCTAGCTAGCTTCTTCTTTTCTGATTATATATTAATATATTATATATACCTATCTATCTATCTATCTATCTATCTATCTATCTGTCTTTCTATTCCTTTACACCAACAAAACAACAACACTGGCCATTCATTCATCAACTCATCAAAGAATTCTCTTACAAAGGTAACTCTAACTCATGCATATGTACATACATACACCTTCTATTTCTATATATCATCATCAATCTCTCTCTCTCTCTCTCTCTTTCTCTCTATAGCTCCTTTTCTCATTTATAGATCATGATATTCATATACATACACAACAAAACTTACTTTCTTTAGCTTTTCATGTATTCAAAAAAGACTCACCATCCTCCTGATCTCTTTGCCTTTTTTTTTTTTTCCTTTTCTTTTTCTTGGTTTTGGATTGTTCATTGTTGTAGATCTACAAAGAAAGCTTGAGAGGGGAAAAAAAATATGATTCAAGAACTCTTAGGAGGTCCTGGTTTTAATAATATTGGTGGAGAGAGGAAATTTTCAATCACTGAAACTATTTTACAAGGAATTCCTTCTCCTTCACTGCAGTCTTCTTCTTCATCATCATCTTCTCTATCTTCTTCTTCTACTACAGCAGCAGCGGCGGCGGCGGCCAATAATTCTTCAAGTAATTCAGACAACAACCTACAAAACTTGAGGTGCCCTAGATGTGATTCTTCAAACACCAAGTTTTGTTACTACAACAACTACAATCTCACTCAGCCAAGACACTTCTGCAAGACTTGTCGCCGGTATTGGACTAAAGGCGGTGCTCTCAGGAACGTACCCATCGGAGTGGTTGCCGGAAGAACAAGAGCAGTTCAGGCAGCATCGTGTCGAATTCCGTTGGAAAATCCAACACCACTACTACTGCTAATAAGATGAAAACAGTGGTGGGATATGAGATTGCTGGAAGGTCTAATCTTGGAAATGGATTCGATCATCATCATCATCATCTTCATCAGCTTCCGACGAATCCAGTTATGTGGGCTTCGCCGCAAAATTCACAACTTCTAGCCATACTCAGAGCTACACAACAAAACACCCATGTTAAAGAGGAAGCAGGTTTAGGTTTGATTAATGGAACCCCATTAATGGCAACCGATCAATCAAGTTCTCGGACCATGGTTTTGGATCCTCTGATCAATAATAATAACCAGGTCCCTTCTTCTCTAGGTCTATGCAGCTCACTTTGGAAAAACAATCACTATCATCAAGCTCAACAGTACCAACAACAACAAAATGGAATCTTAGTTGGTCATGAAGTTCAAAACTCAGGTATTCAAGAGCTGTACCAGAGGCTCAAATCATCACAACACAACCAACAACAACTATTATTCAGATCATCAACATCATCATCAAGCTTCAACAATAGTTCATGGCAATGCCACTTGTTCAACTTCTTCAACATCAACCATTTTGGAGTCGGCTCCTGTTGCAGGAGGTGATCATCAATTGGGTTACTGGAATCCAGCTCTTTCGTGGTCTGATCTTCAGACAACAACTAACGGTGCATACCCTTAAAACAACTTTTTTATTTATTATTATTATTATAGTACTCTCTTCTAGCTCTCTTTATTACCTTATTAGCAGTAGTTAGTGTTGCCGTTTAATTTCAATTGTGTTTGTCTGGATTGTGGTATAGAAATATGGTTGTAGCAGTACCGGGGTTTTTCTTTTTCATTTTCATGTTTGTGTGCTTAATTAATGTGTGTTTTAACTTAATTATTATATATAGAATGTACCAACTATATATCAGAAAGCGTTAAAAATGATATATAATAGGTCTCCACACTCTTGTTTTCTCTATTTATTTTTTTTATTTTTTTCTGAAAACATCTTCAGTTTGAATAAACATTCTTCACTATTAAACTACATTGAGTGGTGGTCATTCACTCACTATTGTGTGTTTCTTGAAGTTGAAGATATCACTGATTATACAACATGGATCTTTGGTTAATCCTTTGTTTTTTTACAAGACTTTTTATTAAGTTAAAAAGTTAGATGAAAAAAAGGCATAAAATTATGACAAGATACATAGAAATTAGAATAGAAGAGAGATCAGAGATTAGTCATTAATCATCATTGATTAACTCAAAAAAGTTTAATTAGGGCTTCCTTTTCAAATATTAAGAGGTGATGGGTGGTGGCCGGCGTGGTTGGTGAAGCATGAAGATTCTCTCTTTTTCTCCTCTCACAGACTCTTCAGTACTGTTTTGTTATACAAATTATGAAAGTGAAGAGTGAAGTGGTAATTAAAGCAGTTTTTTGGGAAGTGTTTCCTTAAACAGCATATTGATTCTCACTCTTGCAAGCAAGAAGGATTCCGCTCTCTGCAGCCTTATATTCAAAAAGATTATCACTTTGTGTCTGCCCGGCCCCTTGCCTGCTTCTTTTTCATTTTTCTCTACTATGAAAATACCCACCACCACCACATCCTTCCTGGTCATGATCTTCGAGAGAATTTACAATATGATATAACATTCCACCACGCATCCGTGGTGCCTACTCGGGTAGGCGCCTCCCCAAGTCACCTCATCAACGATGAACCCACTTTTTGGTGTGGGTGTAGGTTCTGATACCGGTTGATACGAACCCATTAGGTAGAATTCATCTTTAAAAATTAAACGGTGTGTAAGGAAAGGATGCCCAACAAGTTATATATACCCATGACTAATCTTATACTTAATCAATGTGGGATCATAACATGATCTATATATCAATCCATACAGTGAAAATTTTCTTTACAACAGATATATAAATATTGAACACTTGAAAATTAATGAAAAAAAAAAAGAGTCATTCGTAAAGATTCTGAAACCAATTCAAGCACAATAACACAGCAAATGAATGTGGGAATTGCTTTATTAAGATTATAATTAGAAAGTGATCAATCTAACACAAACAAATTAGCAGAATTACTTCTTTGCTCTCACTAATCCTAATTACCCATGATCGATCTTTTTTCTTTTTCTTTTTCTTTTACCTTACAGTCACCCCCTCGTAACTGAAATTTAAGTTAAAAAAAAAAAATTCAAAGAAAATAAATTACACGAACAACAGCAACAACAAATCATATTTTTCTACGGTTGCTTCGCCTTGCCACAATATAATGCATTCAACGGGGGTTCAGCCTCTGTAAAGACACTTTTCTCGTCGTTCCATACTCGGATGTAGGCTTGCTGGCCGAGATACCGATTTTCCCAGATTTGAGACCTCAAGTTCCACATACCCTTGTTGTCCAATGAACACAACACTGCCGTCCAAGACTGTGGAAATACCTGCAATTTCAAACTTGTTTTAGTGTGTTATACTTTAATTAAAAAAAAAAAAAATCATCAAAATGGTATCATAAATTTTGAAAACTGTTTGTGTTTGTAATTCATGGGATTTTGGGTAAAAAAATAAAAAATGTGTTCACTTACAGGATATGTGTGTCTGGGAATGCCGTCTGCCAAATTGTAGCGTTTCCTCATATCAGGTGTCCATGTAAAAGAGCCATACCTAAAATTTTAAGAGATCATTAGCAAGCTTAAAATGATCTCTCTAATAATTAATTAAGAGAGAGAGGTTTCTAAAAAATTTTAAAAGAATTCTACAGAAGTCAATTCTCAATAAATAAAATAAAACTTAATTCCTTCCTAATTTGTGATTACACTGTTTACTAAAACTGTTTAGTAATCAAGTTACTTACATCCCACACAAAAATCAGGATTTAAGTTCATTTCCCAGCGAATTTGATTCTCATTCCCCTACCATCTAGGGAATTAAGTTCCAATGAAAGTTGATTTCCTTTGATTTTCATTAAACTATAACAAAAAGATTTTGAGACCTACCCGACAACATAGCAGCTGTATCCATCAAGATGCATAGATTGGATGGACTTGTCAGGGTTCTGGAAGACGATTTCGACAAAATCATGAAGTGTAAGATTAAATACAGATGTGCCAAGAACTGCAGGGCCTGGAGGAGTTGTTAGGGTGTCCTTAATGGTGTTTAAACTGAAGACACCGGGAATGTTGTACCAATCGGCGAGCTTCAATGGGGTTTCAGGATCGACATAAGACACCCCGTTAAGAGCATACCAGAGCTTGTTAGCTATTTTTGTTGATGAAATCGTTAAATTCAATGTCCTCACAACTTGTATGGTCCCATAATGGAATGATCCTTGTGGGTTTGGCCTCGCAGCATTTGCCGTCAAATTCAATCTTCTCGCAAAACAATGAAAACATCAATATCATCATTTATGATTACATCCACGAAGAAATTAATATAAAATAAAGTATGGACGTCCACGAATGAAAAACGATGGATCACAGGTTTACCTAACGGTTCTGGCATGCTTCATTCCCCAGTGAATTTGATAAGTAGGACCGATAGGCAGTGGTCCAGAGGCAGGAGTGTTGGAGCCAGCGTAGTGAAGAGTCGCATTAGCAGTAAGAGTAGTCCTCCCTGTGAAACGAGTGGAGGCCACGATGAAATAGTCCTTTGGTGTAGCAAGGCAGGTCACCAAAACGGCAACGGATTGACCGACGTGAACATCAAGCGTGTCATACACCTCCTGCAAAGTATGAGCACCTTCTACTTCAATAAGTGTCATTGTATGGCCTTGGATCCTGAAATTTATAGATGTCTTTATCCCCACATTTGATATCCTCAACCTGTAGATTTTTCCTAAAAAATATATCAAAAATAATAATTAATAAAATGCACCAGATATTTTTCATTAAAAAAGTAAACGTGACATGAATAATCAATCACAGAAATACATAAAAATGGTTACCTGTTTCACAGGTGATTGTAAACTTGTTAGGACTCCCATTAATAAGAATACCATCAGGAAGTGGCAATGACAGACCAGCATCCAATTGTTTTTGCAATGCCTGCAAAGACATAAGTTGAATTTATTAGAACATAAATTGGACATTCTTCGAATTTGAAATATATTTATTTTTGATCGATGGATTGCTCGCTCCCTCACTCACCTTGTGGCCGGCGTTATACCAATCGCTAACGAGAAAGGTGAATTCTGCATCAGGAATGTGATATGGGATAGCAATGACAGACCTTGCAGCAATATTAATGGCACCAAAACCACCAACAGCTCTATGCAATAGAGTTGAAGGGAAGTATGTGTAGCTTCCAATTTGATCCTTCAACTGGAATTTGTAGGTCCAGTTTGAGTTTGGAGGGATTGGACAATTGGTTCCAAGTACACCATCTTGCCATGAGGTCCTTCTCTGCTTAATTCCATTCCTATATATGTTCACATTTGCACATCAAAATGTGTCACTATTAACACTAAAAACCATGTAAATCCATGCATGTTAGTGGTATCCGATCTTATAATAATTTGCTATTTAGGTTAGACCTTTTTTTTTTTTACGTGGTTCACAGATTTCATGTGCAACCTGGATATCTATTCTCATAAATCAGGAGAAAACTTCTCACACAAGCTTTTATAATGTGCATGGTAGGACTCAAATCCTTGACCACCAATATAGATGGGAGGTGCACAACCACCTGTGCTAAGAGGTTATGTGCATGTAGTTCATTGATCTCATACTAAAAAAAATCAATCAGACCTGACAAGAGAAAGACCCTCTGATCTTATATAAACTATAATTAACATTATTTTTTTTCTTTATTTTTGAAATGGAATTCATTAAAAAGGAAAAAACCAATTACAAAGAACTTGGGTGAGAACTTGGATAATCACCCAAGATCAGACTCTCCACCGACAAAGGATGGTCTTCAAACCACAACAAACGCACCCAAATAGCCAACAGCCAGCTTAGCAAGATTATATTATTTTTTTTCTTTAAAAAGCAAATAAAGTGTAGTCATAATCAAAAGATAAAAGTGGTTTGTCATTTGTCAATTATGTATTTCAAGATGGGTCTATGCGATTGAGGCCCAACTTTGCACTTGATCCGTTACTTTTTTCAGTATTTTACAATTTTTAGCCCAACAATTGATCTGATAGGCCTATATACATGATTAGGCCCAAATCAAATCTAAAATAGTGTGTTAATTTTATTGATACATAACGTTACATAATTGCTTAACGTATGTTTCAATTTTCACTTTCACGGGATGTATAAATGTCAGGAAAAAGCAAGAACCAGTGAAAAAAAGGAAGAAAAGTTTACACTAACCATGTAATGAGGAAAGGCTCGTCCAAATTGTTAAAGACATTGACAATGATGTTGTCGTTAGTCACAGCTTCAATTGGAGGACCAGGAAATTGTCCATTGATAAGAATGCCCTACAATATCATTAAAACAATAATTAATGTATATTAAATTAATGATTAAGTTGAGGCTTGGAAATTTGAAAATGCACTTGGGTTGATTCTGTGATATGTAAAAAAACTCAAATTATTACCTGCTGAGGAACACCAAGAGGAGAAATGAGTCCATATGTAACTTTCCATGTGAAAAATCTATATGGATCCTCTGCATTAACACACACGACACTCAAACAAGCCAATATTCCTATTAAAAATTGCAGGAAATTGGCTTGCCTCATTTTTTTTTTTAATCTGAATTCTTCCTCCAACTATGTTATTTCTGCCCAAGAAATTACAAAAAGTAAATCAGTATCACTTCAGAAATAATGTTTATATTCTTATTAAACATAATAACGCTACTTTGAAGTAAAATTAAGCAATTAAGCAATGTCACGGCATGACCCGCTAGTAAGATATTTTCCGCTTAATTTCACTCAATGGTGTTCACGATTTTGATCTTGGCATGGGCTTGCCCCACCCAAAACGTGTTTTACTAGACAAGGCCAGGTGAGACTTTATATGTTTTTCACTTAAATCATCTGTCCAAAAATGGTGTTCCGATTTGTATCTAACCAACCAAATTAGGACATGTGTCTACATTTAATTTTTTTTTTTTTTTTCAACTTCTTCTATAAATGTAGACACATATCTTAATTTGGTTGGTTAGACACAAATTGAGACACCATTTTTAGACAACCGGTGATTTTAGTCCTTTCAGTCAACCTTTCCTAAGCTCCATGGAATGCCACATCACATTTCCAATAAGTTTTCCTTTTTATAGATGAAAATAACATTTAAAAGGGATTAAGGAATACATTTCTATCTTGTTGGCTGTGACTCTGTGAGACATACAAATATATTTATCATAACTATAGGAAAGTTAATGTATCTATTTGTTTGTATTTTATGTATTATTACTTACCAGTCAACCAACAAATTTAAAACCAATAAGTAAAGATCTAATTAACACTAGAATTTAATTTCAAATACTAGATAATTCTATTCAAACAATGAAAAAATCATTAACCTTTTTCAAGTGATATTCTTAGAAAGCAATAGTGAAAACATTGATCTTAAAATATATACGATGCATGTAGCTAGAGAACTAAAATTGATCAGTAGCAAGTACCAAGCTAAGGGAGAAAGTATTGAAAAAGATGAAAATTAAAAGAAGCATACCAATTTCAAGTTTCAACAAATCTCCTCACACCAATGAGAGGTGATGGAAACTGATTCCACAAACGATATCGATGGATGTTCAAACTTTGATAACTCAAGACTCTTTATATAAAAACAATTACAGGTGACAATTGACGAAGAATAAAGATCTCAACAGTGTCATGCCAGCATATGGGCACCAACTTCCATGCACACCGATTGTCTCATTTGCGGCGCACTTCATGCTCAACTCTACACTCTTTCGCAATTCATTAAATATTAATCTAATTCAAGTTGCTAATTTGACTAGAATTTCTTGAAACCACAAACCGTCCAATTTAATTAATTTTAAATTGTACCATGTACCCTTAGTACATGGGGGGTGGTGCATGTGCCTTTCAAGTTTCAACATAAGTAGCGGAGGATTCAAATCTCATTATTATGCATATTTTACGACAATATGTATGAGGAGTTTTATCTTGGCATTATAGGAATAGATGTCTCTTGTTATTAGAGTATATACTTTAAATTGTACCATGTACCCTTAGTACAGGGTGTCGTGCATGTCCCTTTCAAGTTTCTAATCAGCAGTGGAGGATTCAAGTCTCACTATACATATTTTACAACAGTATATATGAGGGGTTTTATCCTAGTATTGTGGGAGTAGATGTCTCTTGTTACTATAGTATATATCCTAACTACATATATAGCGTTTGATTTTGACGGTCCAGACAGACCCTTGACTTATTCGATATTTGAATTTATTGTAATACCGAAAAAAAAAAAGTATTTGCTTTGTTTATATGGTTGCTTCTACATTGGCGTTTCCATAGTGTGGGGGGTGTTTTAGATTTGGATTCGTTCGGTGACTCGGTGGTGGCGGGAAGGAGGAAAGATCTAAAGAAGCGGGAGTGGCGCAGCCAAGAACGGATCATCATTCACAGCAAATTTTGATTTGACTTTTTTTTTTTTCTGCTAATTAATTTCAATATATTTTGATTAATGAATTGTTAATATGATTAATCCAAGATCATACGCGGTGAGAGAATGTGAAAGTGGTAGTGGTGGTATTTTATGGCTTTATTTATTAATGATATGAAATTAGATATTACTATTGTTGGTATCACATGGTGGGGTTGAAGAAGCAAGAACCGAAGACAAAGGGAGTCTAGCGTGGATCTGCTTTGAAAGTAAATATCTATAAATATTTTAGATATTTCTGATATTTCTGATGTTAATTTCTATTAAAATTTTCAGAAATTTGAAATCCCATTGAAACCAAACCAAACCTTACTTCCTAATAATACAAGTAGTGGCTTGGTGTTGTCAATTATTAGCAATGTTATGATGAAGCTTGGTGGTACATAACGTTCATTCAGTCTGATAATATTTTAGATTCGAGTCTACTATAATGTGTTTGTCAAAACAATAATAATAATTCTACTGGTGTATTTATAAACTTTTATGTCCATAACTTGAAGGAATGCATTTGTTTTGAAGTTGGATATGTTTTTTTTTTTTTTGAAGAAATAGTATAAATTTAAAAAGATGGGCTGCTAAATTTAGATTCGAGTTCTAAGTTCTAACACTTTATTAAACATATATAAATTTCTACTATGTATTGGTTGGAAGCACAAGCACCCTGCATTTAAGTAACTTGGTTAGATATTATAATTCTATACGAATCCATCAATTTGTAATTGAGGATATGTTTGAGATGATTTTTCAAGTAGAGCTATTGGAGTAGTTTTTTATAAGTAGAGCTTTTATCGAGTAGAGCTTTTAATAACAAGTTGTATGTTAATTTGGTATTCACTTAAAAAATGCTTTTAAGTTAATAGATTATTTGGTAAAATATCTCTAAAAAAGCTTTAAGAGATAGAAAGGTATTTGTAAATTGACACTAACAAAGTATTTGTAATAGGAAGGTATATTTTGAAATATATAAAGTTCATGAAGGATGATTGAGAATTATTTATCTCTTTTAAAGAAATTCAAAAAGAGTTTCTTGGAAGAAACTTAAATTTTGGACTTCTCCTAAAAAATAAAATAACTTTTTTAATATTAAAAAAAAAAAAAAACAAAAACAAAAACACGTCTTTAGCTTTGCCAAACCAAAAAATAAAAAACCGTCAAAATAGCTTTTAACAATAGAAAAGCACTTTTGGCCACTAAAAAAATCATACCAAACACATAATAATTACACAACTTCGAATCAAAAATGGCATCCTCAAGTAGTAAAAATATATATACCTTAATCATTCTCTAGTGCTGCCTTAAAAAAAAAAAAAATTAAAAAAAAATCAGGACTTTTGGTTTTATAATTAAAGATGCAGAAATAGCTGTAACATAAAACTAAAAGTCTTGAAATTCTTTCAGAATATCACATTACAATCCAAGACTTTTAGTTTTGTAGAAATAGCTTTGTATAACAGTAACGTTCCATACAAAACTAAAGGTCCTAATTATTATTTTTAGGACTCCACGTTGCAAAGTTATTCTTTAACATTACGAAACTAAAGATCCTGAATTTTATTTTATTTTCCAGGACATACATATGCACCGGAGAATCACCCGTATACTACATAGTAAGTAAAAATACAGCAAGCTAGACAGCCTCCTCGATCCCTAGTTATGTTTGGTCAGCAACAGCGATATATGTTGCTTGCTTCATCAATTAATTTTCTCGAGACTCACATATTAATGTAGCGGAAGCTCTGTCAAGAAAAACATGCAAGAAACAAATTGAGAACAACCTACTAAAGTTCCGTTGATTCGCTCACGAATACCGGAATATTAGGCTACAAGTTCGTTGATTCACAAAGAATACCGAAATTGGGAGGTAAATAGAGAAAACTCTAAATTTTATATATCAAAAATTGATTAGCCTTTCGGCTTACATCACTATTTAAAGCAAACAAATCATAAACCTAATCGTATTCCTTGCAGAACAAGAAAACGAGCCTAAAACGAAAAATTACTAAAAAATGCAAAATTGAGATTAATGCAAAAACTATTACTACTAAGAATCCTAAGCACACCGGAATTGACGGAAGTCAATTCGGAATTGGAAAACTCAATTTATTAAAAATACGAAACTTTCCTAAAACAGCAAAAACGGCATTTTTAGGACCTAAACGATGGAATTCGGCTAAAAAAGGGTGTGACTCAACAAAAAAAGCTATTGATTATTGAAGATCTCGCCGAAACGCATCAACTGTCAAAATTTCACGTCATTCCAACTTCGTCACCCGGACTAGTATGGCCTTTTTCCTTGGTCTTTTTCCTATCCCACCCCTCCATATATTCCAATGCCATGTAATCCAATGCTGCTGCATCACATATGCTTCTCTTGCATTTCCCCAACGCTTTAGCTTGGAAAATATTGATGGACACATATATGGCTACCTAGCTACGACCAACCAGCTGATTGCTTCTTGTTTAGTTCTTTAACTATATGTATATATCGTGACAACATTGATTAGTTGGCATTGCCTGTTTTAAAGTTGACTAAACTGGTTTGAAAACATAATATTATATCATAATTGTAACACTAATTTTCTAGACTATATCTTCATATATTATCATAGAAATTCTAAGGTTAATTAGTACCGTCACAATTTCATAAAATCTAGACTTTGTTGATTAATGATATGAAGTTTTTGATCAAAGTTTGCATGATCTTAATTTTTATTTTATTTTATTTTTGGACAATTTCCCATTATTGATCAAAGATGGTCTAGATTTTTTCTCAAATATTAATTAGAACTATAATGATACTAGAGAATCATCACTAACCTTTATCTTATCAAAATATTCATTCTGGTCTGTGTGTGTGTTTCAGTATTTGTGTATGAATTATACAACAATAGGGAATTAATTAATGTTGAAAATCAAATAAGCCTCTTGGTACATACATATTACTTATATATATATATATATATATATACACGGTCTTTCTATTATCAGTTTGAACTGATAAAAGTTATATTAGTTCCTTGTATGTGGCCACTGGATTTAAATACTTTGACTGACAAGTGCATATAGTCAATTCAAAGTATTTAAATCCAGTGGCCTACATGCAAAGAACTGATATAACTTTTGTTAGTTCGAACTGATAATAGAATTTCTGTATATATATAAGTCAAAAGAGTGTTTTAATATGTAATTAAGCTACTTAATTGGTGGATTGAAATCAAATTAAATTACAATATTAATTGCATTCCAAGGACAGATGACAGATCCCATGGGATTTTTTTTTTTTTTTTTAACAATAAAGTTCTGAACCCAAGCTACACATGGGTGCATGTAATTTATTACACAACTCAATCAATTCATATTAATTCCAGTACATGTGATATTAAATTCTCATCATGTGCCTGCAACCTCATCATAGATCATACTCGCACACCCAATCATTCAATGTTATTTAATTACATCTTTGACTTTTAACTTTCTGATCTCCGTTGACTTGCATATTCACCCTTAATTTTTTTTTTTTTTTTTTTTAAATTACAACAACTAGATTACAACAGTTGGATAACAGCAATTGGAACTGGATTACAACAACAGCCGGGAACCTGCGAGGATAGAGACGCTAACGAGCACGGCCCGGAGAGCAGCTCCTATAGATAGGGAGAGAGACACCCACTCAAAAGTAGGACAACAACCCACCCGAAGGTGGGACAAACACCCACACAAGGTGGGACCACATCCACACAACATGTGGACCAAGGAAAATTGGCATATCTATAGCATGCCTTGGCACTCGAACTTGGATGGTGGAGGGCTCCAAGAGGAGGGTCTAGCCATCACGCTGCGAGGCCATTGGCTGCATATTCACCCTTAACAAAACGTTTTTGCACTCACATTTTCACGTCTATGATAAGGGTTCAAATTCCTTATTTGCCTATTAAGTCACAAAATGTTAGAGTTGCATTTCAAGTTATACTTGTAGCGGTTGATATTGCCAGGTCCGATTAGGGATGGCCATTTATCCACTGGGACCCAAATCCCCACTCCCCCATCCCCATTCGAGGAAATTTTTTTTTTTTTTTTTTTTTTTGGTTGCCGGGGGTGGGGGGGCATCCCCATTTCCCCCATGGCTATCCCTAGGTCCAATAGATTCATTGGGAGACCCCTCTCTTAAAATGAGAGTTGAATTTCAGACTGTGATCGTAGCGGTTGATCTCACCGCATCTTGCAGATCCCTAATCTGATTGGTCAGATTTAAAAAATAATGACAATAATAAATTAAAAATAATAATAATCTTTGTTGACTTTTCTTATGTGTCTTAATTAACTATAGTTCTTTCTTCTTTGCCTTGTGCAATTTCTCCTGTAACATTCTGGCAACAATGGCTTTCCAGTACTTTCATACCCTCTGCTCATTTTTCTCACACCCATATATAACACTCATGCATGCTTTCGATTTCTTTTTTCTCCTCTTAGTTTGGAACAAAAGTTTCAAGTAATTTAGAAGCATTATTTTATATTTTTTAATTTCTTTTTAAAGTCTGACACGAGTCAAATCAAGAGTTTGCCAGGACTTGACGAAAAACAACTCCAGCTAGAGGGAGGGTTCTTCTCAAATCTTCACATTTTTTTCAATACGTACCTAGTGATCGATTAAGGTGAGTTCCTAATACTTGATCAGAACATAAGTGTATATTTATGCTTTTTAAGATTTGTGATTACTTGAAGAAAAAAGAAAAAGAAGAAATCATTTGAGAATTTAGTGAAGTTGGATGATTTGCAATGGCATGCATGCCAACAAATTTGATCGGTTTTTAATTGACTTGTGAGTTGTGAAACATGAGATTTTTCACAAACTTCTCAAATTTGTTGGTCATTAAATCTTTTTTCAGTTTGTCTATTTAACAGTATATGTTATTTTATTTAATATTATATATATATATATATATATATATATATATATAGGTTTGTTTACATTAATTTCTTGGCCTATACATGCTAAAAAATTATAAAACATCATTAATAAATTCTAAGTTTTTACTGTGATTTTTCCAAAATTAATAATCATATCGATCCATATAATTTTACCACAAATTTTTGTTATCTACAAATGCAATAAAAAAAAAAAAAAAAAAAGTATAATCGTTGGCATTTTCCTCAAATACATTATCAGTTCTTCACCCCTGACATTTTCCTTTATATTCACAATTGTTTTTTTTTTTTTTTCCATTAATTTTCTCAAGTCCGAGATCTTGGACATAACTTATGTTTACTTAATACTTATGTCTGAAACATCAATTATGTAACGTTAGAAAACCAGTTCTGTAATATTAGTTGAGGTCTCGATTTTAACATTAGAGAAGTACGTAGTTCTTTAACGTTATTGTACCAGATATAACTAAATTCGAGATCCAGGACCTGTATTTTACACATCTTGCAAGAGTTGGGATGCATAATCATGCAAATCCTTTGAATAAACAGGTACTCTATAAATATATATAGCCATAATGAATCACAGAACTCAACTTATAAAACCTTGAAATTTTTCCAAAACATATATTGTTACAAACATTTTAAGCTAACTTAATAATCATAGATGTGAATGGAAAATCCATATAAATGTTTTTTAAGATGTACAATATTAAAGAATTGGAATCGTCGAATCCGCATTCCTTCCTCACTCCCTACTCTGCCTTTCTCTTGCAGTCAAGCCTTCGTGACTGATAAAACAGACTACAATGTATAACTACTATAAAACAGTTGGTGATTTTTAAGGGCGATGTCCAACAGCTTTACCGCATAGCAGAGCATTAGAAGGAATGCCGTATTCATTAGCGAGGTTTTGGACTTGATTCCACACCCTGAGATAGAATTGTTGCCCAAGATATTGCCTTTCCCATATCGCAGACCTCATGTTCCACATACCTTGGTTGTCTAAGGAGACATATATTGCGGTCCAAGAATTCGGATACACCTGCAAGAAAACATGGCGTGTAAGGGAGGAATGTATTTGGAGATGGGGATTTTCCATATTCAACCAGTTCTTTTGAATTATATATAGCTAAATATAAGTCGCGTGGTGGTAATGGAAATACTAATTTTCCGACAACACTGTGCATTCTCCACATGCTGATGATCGACATGTTGGAAAGAAATTTAAAACATAATGAATACAATTAAGGAAATTATCGTTAATCGGTTTGTTACCTGAGTGGTGTGTCTGGTTAGCGTGTCAACTAGATTGTAGGTTCTTTTCTTGGCTTGTGACCACTGCCCAGAACCAAAACTGTATCATGTAACAAAATGAATGGTTAGAACCTAGAACATTACCCAGCTAAACCGAAAAGCAAATACATTATCAAGAAATAGACTTACCCGACAACCCAGAAATCGTAACCATCAAGATGCCAGGATTGCATGACATTTTCATTGTTTTGAAAGATAACTTCAATGAAATCGTGGTGGTTGACTTGCATAACTGAGGTAGCTACATATGAAGGACCACTGGAGGGAGCACCTTGGATAGAATTCCAACTAAAAACTCCAGGGATGTTGAAATAATCAGCAAGTTTCAGAGGGGTATCGGAATTTACATAAGAGACGCTGTTAACTGCATAACGCAGCTTTCCATTTATTAAAGGTGCTGAGTTTGCCAAAACAATTGTCTTTGCTGGGATTATCTGTCCATAATGGAAAGAACCCTGAGGGTTGGGCCTGGCTGCACTTGCCGTCAAATTCCACCTGCAAGACAAGTTTATAGAATGAAATAAATAATTGGTGAGCATAATATACACATAGGAGTATCAATGTCTATTAGATTATGTCTTCGGTGAACATAATCAATACCTGTAAGTTCTGGCTTGCGTCATAGACCAATGAAATTGGTTTTGAGGACCGGCAGGCAGGGGTCCAGAAACTGGGGTATGAGAGTTTGTATAGTGTAGTGTTGCAGTAGCCGTAAGAACTTGCCTATTGAACCGTGTGGATGCAACTATATAGTAGTCCTTTGGAGCTTGACTTAAGGTTACTAAGACAGCTATAGATTGACCCACATGTACGTCAAGAGAATCATAGATGTTCTGAATAGTGTGAGATCCTTCAACCTCAACTAGCTTTATCGTATGGCCCTGAATCCTGAAGTTGAACGAGGTCGACATGCCAACATTTGAGATCCTAAACATATAGGTTTTACCTGAAAGCATAACAAATGACACATTGTTAGTAAATGACTTCTTCAAGGAATCAAATAGGCATTTAGTTAAATGTTAATGACGACCTTGATCACCGCTGAAGGTGGAATGAGCCTGTCCATTGATAAGGACTCCATCAGGAAACGGAAGAGATTTTCCCGAGTCCAAAGTCTGTCGTAGGGTCTGTAATCATCAAAGATACGTCATGATCAGCAGTGTAACCATAAGAAGCATGAAAAAAAAAATGCACAAAATTCAGACATAACGCCCTTTCTAACATACTACAACATTTATTTAGCATTTGCAGGAATAAGTGGCAGCACATGAATAAAGCTGAGAACATGCAACACAACAATATAGTTTATTGTCTATTTCTAGCAGTATCAAGAAGCATAAAAATGATTCACTTCACAAGGATTTCGAGAGCAAAGAACAAACTACAAATAGCTCACCTTATGGTTGGTCTTGAACCAGTCACCGATAAGTAAAGTGAAATCTCCATCAGGGTTTGGGAAAGGAATCGGGATCCGAGGCCTCTCATAGATATTGAGTCCTCCATATCCTCCAGCAGCTCTGTGCATTGCAGTTGATGGGAAGTAATTGAAGGACCCAATCTGATCCTTGGTTTGAAACTTATAGGTGTAGTTTGTGTTTGGAGGAATCGCGCAATTGGTCCCCAAAACCCCATCTTGCCATGAGTTCTTCCTTTGTTTAATACCATTCCTATTTGTAACACAAAATGTTCTTATCAATCAGGCAATGCCAGTCACCATTTGCAAATTTTCAAAAACATAACATTCTCAGAAGCAAAAAATGATCAAACAACTGTTATTCAATTCAACTTTCAGCTTCCCAAGATTAGATTTTTAACTAATTGAAAATCTAAAAGAGAACAAACACCAAGTATGCAACCAATTAATTTGAAATCTTAATTACAAAGAAGAACTCACCATGTCAAGAGAAAAGGTTCATCAAGCTTGTTAATGAGGTTGAGAATGATGTTATCATTTGTCACCACATCCAATCTAGGACCAGGAAACTGACCATTGATAAGAATCACCTACAAAGGAAAAAAAAAAAAAAACCCCAAAACAATCAAACAAACACTGTATCAGAAAACCCCAGAAACACAAAATAAAATTTGTAGATCTAAACTACACATTCCATAAAAAAAACCAACCTGTTGTGGAGAACCAAGTGGAGACAAAGTTCCATAAGTGACAGTCCAAGTGTAGAATTTATAAGGGTCATCGGCATTCACCAAAGAAAAGCTCAAAACAGCCAAAACGACACAAATCAGCTGGAGCATGACTGCTCTGCCTCTTGCCATTGTCACCTGTTAGAAGTTAGAACAAACAAAATGGGATTTATTTTTCAATACTCAATAGTCACTATCATTCATGCTCTTGCAAGCTTAATGTGGACAATTAATAAATACAAAAAAAAAAAGGAACATTACCTATATTTTGAAGTCTAAATGAAATCTTATCTTTCTGGGTCGCAATCTAACAAGCGGTGGTATTGACTAGTAAAGTAGTGAGCTTTTTATAGGTACAGAGAGGGACAAAGCTACTGCACCAGTAAACTTATCACAAAAATCAGTATTATTTTGAATATTTATTATTGAAAATGTTTTGTATTATTGTGTCTTTAAGGTTGTCACTTGTTTTTATAGCTAATAGTCGGCGGATTTCACGCGTTTTCGATTAATGATTAATGATTAATTGCTTCAAACCAAAGCTTAATTAAATTTTTAACTCATCACACTTTTTGTTAAAGTTGGTACTGGTGATGGTGGGTACTCTCTCGAATCTCCTCTAATTTCGCCATTGATTCATTTTTCTTCTTCTTCTTTCGGTTTTTTTTTTTTTTAAAAAACTTAAATTATCTTTTGACCTCATGGTTTTAGAGGCATCATCTATCTTTGCTTGCTTCTATGGATCTCATAAAACTGGGTGGTTGGTGGGTGTCTTATTTATTGTATGAAAACATTGAATATAACCCTCACATGCATGTCTCTGTGCTCTGTGAGTCTGTGACCAAAATGGTTGACATCTGTTTATCTTTTCGCACAATTCTAAAAAGCTTTTGTGATGACAGCTCGACCACCGCCTAACGTGAATGGTAAATGAAGCTCATTCGGTCTAATAATATATCAAGTTCGAGTTATCGATAATGTCCCAGTTTAAGTCACTGTCATGGCAAATGGTATATATAAAAAAACAAAAATTCCTTCTTATCAAAATATAATTGTAACACACCGTTCTCATCTTAGTTCAAATGGTGTGTATTTTCTCGTTAAATCCCTTACTCGTTCGATGTGATATTAAAAATAATAATTAGAGTTATCCAATTTGGTCAACCCATTTTACAAAAGCCATTGTCTAGTTAAGAAAAAAAGAAAAGAAAAGGCAATTAAGCATAGAATCAACCCAGAATCAAACCTACTCTAATAATGAACCTCCCTGTATAATGTATATAATGGAAGAGTAGAGTTGAATTAATATTCGTTGATTTTGTTTGTATTTAGCCTATAATCACATGGCTTGTAGCTAGTAAAACTACTAATTCCCCATTAAGCTTCTCTTAGCTACCAGCCTCACCAAATTAGAAAAGTCAACTCAACCAATCCTCAACTAAATTTTATTTCATGGAAGTGATTTTTATTTATTTATAAAATATAACATCGAACCTCGTTATAGGTGTGAATGGTATACACTGGACCGACCTCATCTTGTTTGTGTTGAAGTAGTTTTCAATGATGTAATTATTAAATGTCTGATAATTACAGGAAGAGAAGGGCCCAAAAACAAATTTGGAAATGATGGGCGGTCATGTGACTTTGCTGGTGAGTGGATTTGGGCTTTTGAAGTTTTGACAAGAGTGGGTTCCACACGCAATGACAGTTTGCAATTGCGCGTGACACACCCCTCAATGACCCATCACATTTTTTTTTATTATTTTTTATCCTTCTTCTTTCCTCGATATCTGACACCAATCGGGTTAGAGGTATATCGGCAACCAATAAACTCAACTGCTACCGACACAATTGAGATCTTAACACTTCGCGATTTAACGGGCTAAAGATGATCTGCCGCTCTTAGTAGCAGGTGGGTTTCTAAAAAAAGCTCAACTGCTATCGATACAGTAGGGATCTCCAACACTTCATGATTTAATGGATTAAAGATGATTCGTCACTCTTAGTAGTAGGTGAGTTTCTAAAAAAAAAAAACTTTAAATCGTTTCAGTCTCTACCTCTACTCTCGGTAATAACCCTAAAACATAATGTATGAAAAATGGAAAAGAGTATGATTCCTTAAACAAATCTGATAATGTTATTATTTATTTTAATTTTTTAATATTTAAGTATCGTTAGATTAAAAAAAACTCAGATTAAGATTGAAAATAAATTTGAAATTTTACCAATTTTTGCGGTGCAGATTACTGAATAATAATAGACTATCATTAGTGCATGCCGATGCTTTGGATGGTTAATCTAATGCTTGTGAGAACTTTTCTTATTTCAATTTAGTGAGAATAACAAAGAGTAATATTCATCAATTATATATATATATATATATATATATATATATATATATTTCTTCTGAAACTTAATTCAAAAGTCTCTTAAAAAAAAAGTTATCTAAAAAAATTAGTAAAAATAAAGTATCTAAAACAGCTATTGATGATTTGAATTATGATGGTTGTTGTAGTAACTTCATGTGATGATGTTAATAGAAGCATCGAGGGTCATCCTGTCTCATCATAACAATTAACAAACAATAATTTTCTCTTTTTTATTATGTTATTTTATTTTATTTTATTTAAACCATTACAATTAGGGATGGCAATTAGACCCAGACCCATGAGTACCAACCCGAACCCGAACCGCATGGGTCAGGTTTGGATCCTCGTATTTGGGTCGTGGGTCGGGTCTGGGTCCAAAATAAAGGACCCGTATCGGGTCCGGGTCGGGTCTGGGTCTAGTAGAAAACCCAGACCCGAACCCGTGGACCCGACTATTTTGACATGGTTTATAAATCCCTCCCTAAACCTAATTTCTTCTTCTTTTCTTCTTCCTGCCGCAGACCACACACCAACTCTCACTTCTCATATTTTCAAAGTTTCAGTCTCAAACCTTTCCATTATCCACAGTACATAGCTCGACACACCGCTCACTACTTCAGAATCCACGAATCTCTCTCTCTCTCTCTCTCTCTCTTACACTTGTTCTTTATTATATTGCTCTTTTTTCTTAAATTCATCAAGTTTTCTTATGTGGGGCTATGGATCGATTTCGGTTTAGTAGCCTCTTACCAATCCAATCAATTTGTTTCAATTGTATTGGATTTTTATTGATCTCCTTGGTTCTTTGGCCTGCCTACTCGATTTAGGTGATGACAGATCTGGGAATTGTATCTGATAGCTAAGATATGGGAAATGAAATTTAGGGATTTTGTCTGTTAATATTATTTTATTATTATTATTATTATTATTATTATTTAGTTTTATGAATTAGCTGGCTAAGCTATACAGTTTTGATGTGAGAGTGAGATAAAGTGATGAATTTATATATAAAATTGCTCTGCTAAACTGTGTCATCGACCTGTTTGTATTTTCAAGTGGCTTTTTTATTTTATGTGATCATTCTAGACTTTTCTCTTCCATTTTATCAACTGTGCTTCCTGCCTAAATTTGGTTTTCAATTACCTCATCCTTGTCCTCTCTATATATTTTGTTTCCATCATCCTTATGTTTGTTACCTTCCACGTTATCAAGTAAAATGGACCATTTTTTGCTACTTGCCTTGTTCTTATCTTCAAGAAATATCAACATGTGGAGTATGTTTTGCCAACTGCACTAGTTGTAAAAACAGATAAATATTGTTTACTAGATGAAAATTGAATAGGTTTTAGAGGTAAAAATAAAAATATAAAGGAAAAACTATAATAATAATAAAAAAAAGGTGATGTTTTATTATTTTTCAGGTTTTTCGGCTCCATGGGTCCATGGGTCCACGGGTCCAGACCCGACCCGTGGAAATTCACGGGTCTTCGGGGCGGGTCTGGGTCTACATAAGACCCGCGGGTCCAAACCCGGACCCAAACCCGAAAATTTTCATGGGTCTGGGTCCGGGTCCGGGTCTGGGTCCAAATATTTTTAATGGGTCTGGGTCTGGGTTCAGTAGGACCCGACCCGAACCCGACCCATTGCCATCCCTAATTACAATAAATTTTGGATTCAGAGAAATATAATAGAACACGACTCAAACTCTCAATATCATGATGTAGATGTGAAGAACATACTAATGTACTAATCTTGTCTCGACTTTTTTATTATTGTACTAACATCATCTCGTTTTTTTTTTTTTTTTTTTTTCTTTTTACTATATAACTATGTTAATTTAATTTATAGTTACTGACAATGTAACTATACATAAACTGTACAACAGTTAAACCATTTTTATGCATTTCAATTTTAATCATAGAATCATTAATTAATTTAAGAAATAACCGAAAAATATATATATTCAAGAAAAAAGAGTTTATGATTGCGAGAGGAAGAGATTGGGGTGTACTCAGCAAATGACTGTCATCATCGTCGCGTGCCCAGGTCCAGCAATCCTAAATGCCCCCCAAGAGGTTTCTATTTACATCCAAGCGAAGATTTTTAGAAACTTCCAACAACATCCGGATTCTATTCACTAACCAGTCCAAACTAGGGATGACAATGGATCGGATTGGAGATGGATACTTCAATATCCATCCCCGTATCCGTTTGAGATACATATCCCCTTCTCCATTTTTAAATCAATGAGGTGGATTCGGGGAATCCTCGAACTAAGGTAAATATATCTATCCCCAACTCCGTTTATCCCCATATATGATAAAAAAAAAAATGTAAATTTTTATACTTTACATGAGAAAAATGTAACTAGCATATGTAATAGTACATTTTATGCTATATAAAGAGAGAAACGAAAGTTGACAGATATTTCAAGAATTTCCATCTCATTAAATATATTAGATAACTCCATAAAATGCTAATATAAATTAGAATTTCAAGAATTAGTTTTATTTTTAAATTTAATTAATTATAAATTTAATTTGAATTTGTCTTGATAATATATAAATGCTAATATAATAACTGGGGGCATTTTAGACTTTTTAAATGAATAAAACAGCCAATGGTTAAATTTATAGTTAGTCAAAGTGGTCAAGGGTATGTTTTTGTTAATAAATACAAAAGTTGAATATAGCTGTAATATTGTAAAATGTCAGGGTAAGTTAGTGCAATTAACCCTAAAAAAATGTAAATTTTTATACGTTACATGAGAAAAATGTAACTAACATATGTAATAGTACATTTTATCCTATATAAAGAGAGAAATGAAAGTTGACAGATATTTCAAGAATTTCCATCTCATTAAATATATTAGATAACTCCATAAAATGTTGTCTCATGAAACTTAACATAGAGATCGCACAAAAAATATTAAATTCGATAATGGAGCCGGATGGAATATCCATAGAATATATTCATCCTCATCTCCAAAAATAAAATGGATATTAGGATTAATAGAATATATTCATCCTCAAGAAAAATGTCCATCCCCATTCTAAATGGAGAGGATTCTTACGAGTATTCATATCTATGGATAATTTTATCATCCTTAGTCCAAACCCGATTTCTCCGCTCTTTTACTTCAATTGGACCGGTCCAAACCTGGAAAATTACGTACCAGCCCAATTCGATCCGAAACCAAAGTTGGTTTCGGCCAAACCCAGGTTTTCACTGTTTTTTTCTTACTCAAATTGTAATTTAAAAATAAGTTTAAATCCTTGTAATACATTTTGTTCAGATTTCAGACAACATCATTTGAACCTAATACAATAATTATTTATGTTTTCAATCAAATATAAAAATTCAATTCGATGTGCAACAGCCTACATATTCTTTGATTGTTGCGGTTTGGCTCTAAGTGCTACAAGATTCCATTCAATCTGTGACTAGTACATAGTATACATAGAATGACGATAACACGTGGACAATCTATGTGCCTGGTCGTTGGTGGAGTTTGACACGTGGACTGCATGGCCTCCACGTTAGCTTAACACTTCCACACGTGTAAGCATTTCACCACCTCCTATCTCTTCAAATTTGTGCCTTAATTACCACTCACCAAATCCAGTACTGCACCACCACATCAACAACAAAATTTCCAAAACATTTTTCTTTCATCAATCTCTTTCGTCTTCATTAATTTCATTGTAATTTGTTCAACATGAATGCTAAAGAAGAAGTAATAGAACAGCCATCTTCACCAGAATCAGTGTCACCACCACCACCACTCAGATCGGATAAAGAAACAACAGAACAGCCACCTTCACGGCCAGTATCAGTGTCACCACCACTCAGATCAGGTAAAGTTATTATATAGTTATTGTTGGACTGTTTTTTATTAGCTTAAATTTTTAGGGTCAGTTAAGGTTACATGAGTTAGGTTTGACCTGTGAGTTTTAGGTTAGAGTTCCCACGCATGCATCAGTTCAAGCCTGTCGGTCTAAGCATGTGAGGGATATATCAGAGTGTTTGAATATTATTGTTGCGTTATTTCCTATTAATTTAAACTTTTGAATCTAATGGTTATTAACAACGGTGATGTAAGATACTTCTGAATTGTTCATTTGGAGCAAATTTTTGTCGTAAATTTTACTATACTATCGTTTTCGCTTACTGATGTTAATTAATTACTTAATTTTCTTTGTGTATTGTCTACTTTTGTTTTTTTGGGTGCAGATATTTTGAGAGATGTAGTCTTTTGGAGAAGAAAGAATCTGAGCTTAATGGTTCTGGTCTTGGCTACAGCAACTTGGGTGTTATTGTATGTCTATCAGTTTAACTTCATCACTATCGTTTCATGGGCTGCAATCTCCATTGTTGCTTTGCTCTTCTTATGGGGAAACTTACTGAGACTTCTCGGCAAGTAAGTAAGATCAATCAATTCAGGGGAGAAACCAGAAATTTAAGTTTGGGGTCATTATATAAAACCAATAAATTTTTGGAGGACAAATTGAAAAGTATTTAGAATTTAATAATATTTTTCAATTTCTTAAAAGAAATTTTAAAAAACTTTTGAGGGATCCGTTATATTTTGTATTCATCAAACACCTTTTAAGAAAATTAATTATATAATTTAGATTTGTGGATTCTTATATATAAGTGTGTGTGTGCATGTTGGTTTTCAGAGAGCCACCAGACTTGCCAGGATTGGAAATCTCTGAGCAGTCAACTATGGAGGTTGCGAATTCATGTAGAGGAATAGTTGAAGAAGCAGTGAGATGGATATTTCATGTCAGTGTTGAGAGAGAGTGGATTGTGTTTGCTCAAGTTGTTGGAGGATTGCTATCGCTCTCATATATAGGAACCTTCACCGATCTACTTACTTTTTTTTACATAGGTAAGCAAAAATAAATTATCAGTTGTAATCCCATACGTTTTTTCGTATAAAATTCGATCAAAGAACTCATATTACATGTGTTAATGTTTTGGTCATGTTTTTGTTGCAGGTATTGTGATGGGCATGACAGTTCCTTTAATATATGTGAAGTACGACGACAAGATAAAGAGAGCTGGGGATCAAGTGAAGGTGAAAGCAAAGAGATTGTATGAGATGGTTGAACAGAAAATCAAGAGCAATAAGTTTGTGATCAAGGAAAAGGAGAAGAAGATTGAGTAGTATTTGTTCTTTTGTTTTATTTATAATTTTATATAATGATCATCAGTACCGTACATAGTAAAATAGTAGCTCTCTCATCAGCAGCTGTAAAAACTCGGAAAAAATAAAAAATAAAAAAATAATTGTTATCACTTATCAGTAACTTATACAATTGAAGAGCTTCAATTTATTACAATTTTAGAACCTACGTACTCATCTTTTCAAAAATCAACCATTTCTATTTGGTTTTTATTAGAATGTTAATAGACCTCAAGAACGGATGATTTCGGAGGAGGCTGCCTCCTCCATTCCTGCAAGAGGAGGATGGAGGCCAGGCCTCCCCCGGAGGCCGTGAGCCTTTTTCTTGTAGGAAGAGTAAGACAAGTTGACTGACCTCACACTCGTTTGGAGGCAATTGAATGAATATAAAAAGCTGGAGCCAATCAATCTGCATACAACAAATAGAATTCTAATACAGTAACGAGAAATCGTCAAACGCAGGAATCAAACCAAATAAAAAAGAGTGGATTTGGTCCTGATCATGAACAGAGAGTATCACTCGTCAATTAATCAATTCACAGCTCAATAATGTATCTATCTAAGAACACAAAAGTCATGCAAAAATTCACTACCCTATACACTATATTGGTTTTAAAATTTTCAACCAAATATAGTTTGATGTTAGATCGAAAACGTCTGTTCGTCGATTAAATTGATCTAATAATTTGTTGCACAAATGAATCCATTTTCACTCATCAATAGTATTAGAAAAGGTCTTGATTTTAAATGTGATAAATGATACTCACAAAAAGGGTTTTTTAAAAATGGAATAAAACCGAAGAGAAGCTACAGGCTACTTTGCTTATCACATAAGCTTTCAAAAGTAAAATTTTAGATTTACCGGATTAAAATAATTTTAGATTTGCCAGCGTAAATACATACATATACTTCCAAAAGTGTCAAAACAATCTAATTTTAAGTTAATCATAAAAAAAATACATATGCTTCCAAAAGTGACAAACAATCTAATTTTAAGTTAATCACATAAAATCAATGTAATTATACATATATTGCACTGAAAGCAATAGAAAAGAAAAAAAAAATAGGAAGGTTGGTCGAGACTTGAGACTTCCGACAATATAATATGAGCTCAAATTCAAAATCGCTTGCCTATTACGTGACCTTTTAAAAATGAGTACTGTTATACGACCCAAATAATTAACCCAAATTTCAACTTAAATGATATAGTAAGTGAGTTGTCATCACCTCACATAATATGAGATGATGTGGTTAATGAAAAAACCACTTATCACATCATTTGGATTGAAATTTAGATTAAGTTTTTGGATTGTATAGCATTAGTGTTTAAAATAATAAAATTTCAGATTTGATTTTAAAAGAAGAAGAAGGAAAAAAAAAAAGTACCGATTGCTGGTTGCAAATTAGCATTGCTCAAAAGTCAAAAGTCAAAACCAAATTATACGCGTTCCACTAATTATTTGTTTAAATGGTCAATTTGTCTCTAGAAAGTAGAAAGTGAAGACCAGCTCCATTTCCAATTTCCAATTTCCAGTTTTGTACTTTTTGTTTTTTGTTTTTGTTTTTTTGAGTGACACCACTTCAAAGCATAAAGAAAACTTATGTTCAAGATTAAGACAAAACTAGAATTTTGATTCTTGCTCCTTTCACTTAATTGGACATTTACTAATTGTGGATGAAAATCAAATGAATTGAGTTCTATTTTTTTTTTTTAAGTATTAAACTATTACATAAATTTAGGATTTTTGGGGAAGGGAGAGGACTCGAACTCACAATCTCAAAATACAGGTGTGAGCTATGGGTTTACTACCGGATTTACCTCATCTCGTCAAATTGAGTTATATTAGAAAATGAAATCCGAACAGTTGAAAATTAAATTTTGAAATTTCATTATAGTATTTACCAACTTTTATGATATGGAAATCACTTAAATTCCCTTGCGGCCAGAAAAAAAACCATTTATATACCCAAGTGATATATGAATCCACAATTAAAATTCGAAAATCACTTAACATACGAAAACCTTGAATGACACTCAATAATATGAAATTTTGCATATCACCTTTTAGCACAGGTGATAGTGTATATCTTTTGACACGTAGTGGTCGGAGATTTAAGTTTCACAATGTGCATTTTACAAACATGTATAAGAAGTTTTCTCCTTCATATTTGGGAGTTTATATCACTGATCTCTCGTTAAGATAGTAGATTTCTAGGCCGCTCTCCCGTTTTGGGAATAGATATATAGACCACATATACAATATTGTGAGACTAGATATCTCGGTAGATTCCGTTAAACCCTTAATCTGATTGTTCGATGTCAAGATTTTGTAATACTTGAAAAAAATAATGCGAAATTTAAGTGAAATTGTAAAAGACCAAATTACCCTTACAAATGTCAGGGGTTGAGCTCGTTGTTGCACCACTTCTAGTAAATCTGATTCAGCAATTCTGTGAGGCCATCATACAAGCTGGGGACAAGACCAAGAAGTTCGACGTCGTCTTGACCAGCCTTGAAAGCACGGTTATTTCAGTCACTCCAAAGATTGACGAGATCAGTAAAATGGATCAACAACACGAAGATTATCCGAAACAGGAGATTATTGTATTTCACAAACAACTGGAGAAAGGGAAAGAGCTCGTAGATACTTGCGCCGAGATTCCAAGGTGGAACAAGTACAAAAAGCACAAGTACGCTAAAAGGCTTGCTGATATGGATTCTTCTCTTCGCAAGCTCTTGGAAATCCAGTTTCAGGCTGAACAATTGCTCTTTATCAAGAAAATGCTATCGGAGATGGCAGCGATTAACAAGAAGTTGGACCGCATGGATATTCAGAAACCTGCTGGAGTTGCCACAGAAGAAGGTGGTGGCGTAGGGGAGTTAGCAAATCCTGCAGCTGCAGAGCAATCAAGCGATGATCAGATGGCTGGAAGACTACCGAGGTTTGAAATATGTTTCAGAAGAAAGAAGGAAAAAGGTGAAACTGATATCAAGTTTAGGTTCTGATGAAGAATCGATGGTTGCTTGATCTGTTAAAGATTGCATAATACTATTATTTATTTATTTATTTATTTTAAGTATTACATAATTTTGGAGGTTTGGAGAGGTGGAGGACTCTAACCTACAACCTCGTGATGTAGGTGTGAAAGGTATACCACTAGATCAACCTCATACGGTCTTACTATTAATTGAGTTTTATTTGTATTTGTTTTGCATTTCAAATTACAATTTGTATTTAGATTTTGTTATATATATATATATATATATATATAGATATCTTTCACGAATCAATTTCTATAGCCTTGCACTATTGTTTCTCTATTGAGGAGAAGTTTTTCACTCTTTCTACATTTTGTGCACTACCGCTAAAGTGAAGGGGAAGTGTATAACTTTTTTTTAAAGCTTTTTACTATTGGTAGGATTGGAGCTACTAACTTGTGAATTATTTGTTCAAACTCCAAGCTCGTCCATCTACCAGCTAATTAACTATGCCCCTAAGACCGTGTATAACCATTTTGCTAAGAGTTGATGTTATTATTATTATATATATAGTACATATGTCATTAACTACTATTTTTGAGGTTTTTGCCTTTTAATAGAAGTCTAAAATTACACTGAATCATTTAATGTTAGGCTATATATCATTTTATCGTCCATTGGACTTTATTGAAGTTATTAGCTAGTCGTTAAAAACATCTTTATGATCTTCTAGTTAATTATATCAGTGTCTAACTCACTCTTACGAGGGTCTCGTGATCATGACTATTAAAGCTTGGAATCGTAGTGAAGAGAAAAGTCTTCTACGTTCTAATATAAAACTTAATTAATTAATTGCCATTTCTAGAAATCAAGCAAGGGTGTCAATATAATAATTAAATGTCTCATTTGGGTTAAAATTTAATTAGGCATGGCCTCAACTTTATGGTCTGCTTTGAAACTTTCATGAATGGCAATTGCGATTTGTTGTGTCTCTTAGTGACTCTCCACTAGGAGAAGATATTGGGTGCATTCGATGCATGATGCATCCCCATTTTTTCCCTCTAGCTAGATATATAACTGATGATGAACTACAAAAGTGATCAAGATCATTCGATGACATTATTTTTGAAGAACATTCGGTTCCAATGATATTGATCTATGATATGTAGTTCAGATGTATGAACAACGTATTTAACTAGTCTTTATTTGAACGAGATAATATTGCTGTCTAGTGATGATATCAGGATCGGCCAGATGGGGAAGCAAACCCAACATTTTGCGGGGGGCCCCGACTGGTACAATCTCACTTCAAAATTTTTTTACTCTCACTTTAATCTTTTATTAACAATATATATATAACTATAATTTATCATATTATATATGGTACATAAGGTGTGTATTGGTTAATGGCTGTTTTAAAAATATATTTAACTAAATATTTACTTGAGAAGAAAACCAAGGACCCAATTCCTTACTTTAAAATAAATTGTTGTTCAAAAACAAAAAAAAAAAAAAAAAAAAAACCCAAAACCCAATTTCATTGTAATCCTATTAATATTATAACCCTAAAAGTAGTTATTTTACGTAACTCATATCTCATATCATTCACACACAAAACAAAAATTATGAGGTCCCGATTTTTGTTAATATCATTAAATAGATCGGGCTACGAAATATCTGAAGATGGCTCTGGATGATATGGCATCTGTCTCTAACACTTATACACATCACCATATGGTTATGGTCTTATGGGTTCAGTTCGTTTCTCCTTCCCATAAACCCCAATTTTTTTTTGTAATCATTCACACAAAAAAAAAAAAAAAAAAAAAAAAAAAAAACCTCTAGTTTTTGCTCTCATATACGTAATATATGTGTGAAACTTGAGAAATAATTAAGCTATAAATGAATCAGACATAGAGAAAAAATGGTTTACGTAAATGATTACTACAATATCTAATAACAGATTTGAACTACTTACCAAAGGAATGCAATTTTGAACTAGTAGCCAAATAATACTATTACCGAGGTTGACTTCTTGATAATTAGTTGCAATTTGCATATTGTACGAAAAGCTAGAAATCAGTAATTCAAGGCCCAGAATTTGCAAATCAAATTATCATTTATATTTTTAAACTGTTTCTAGCTACTCCTTTTTTTGTTAATATTAAATGACTACTAGACCAGGTGATCTATCATATAACATAGGGATATTATTATTTTCCACCCTGACTTATGAGGTTTTGGTCATTTTGCACCCTCTAATTTCAGTAATAGCCATTTTACACCTTCCGTTAACTTTTGTTAACTTCCGTTAACTTTTTAATAAAAATACTATTATACCCTTATATCTCTCTTTTTCAGTTTTCATTTAAAAAAAAAAAAAAAAAAATTCAATATCTTCAATTCTTCATACTCGAAACCCAGAAAAAAAAAAAAATCACCATTCAACACACCATTTCACCTAGAATCATCATCAACACACCACCAGAACCCAGAACCCAGAACCCATAACCTAACGTTCATCATCACCAACACACCCAGACCCATTATCACCAAAACCAGACTCAGAAACCCAGAACCAGAACCTACACCTTCTATTAAATAAAAAAACTAAAAATTCAAAATTTAACTAAAAAAACATATATATATATATATATTTTTTAAAAAGAGAAGGATCTTCAGTGAAGATTCATCTTTTTAAAATATATATATATATTAATTAAAAAAAAACAGTAGATATCCATTTGATCTCCACAACTTCTATTAAAATTAAAATTTTAAAAAAAAAAAAAAACTAAAAATTCAAAATTTAATTAAGAAACAGATTTTTTTTTTTCAAAAAGAGAAGGATCTTCGGTGGAGATTCATGTTTTTTAAAATAATAATTAAAAAAAAAAAAAAACAGTAGATATCCATTTGTTCTCCACAAAATGTATATATATAAAAGGAAAACAAAAAGATTTGCAAAATGAACAAGATATGGAAAAAAAAAAAAATTCAATAGAACAAGGATCTGATATTATTATTTTTAAACAAAACAAGATGCCGAAATGGGTCCATTTGATCTCCACAAAATGCTAAAAAGAAAAAAAATCTGCAATTTTTTTTAAAGATCTGTAAAAAAGATTTTGAACATAACAAGATCTTGATTTTTTTTGAACAAAACAAGATGCGGAAACTTAACAAGCCGGGGACGAAGAGAGAGAGAGAGAGAGAGAGAGAGATGGGAGGGGAAGAAACATAGAACCGGTGAAAAGCATACAGAAAGGAACGATGAAGATGAGAAGTGGAGAGAGAAAGTGGGTTTTTAAATTGTTTTATATAATTTTTATTTTTATTTATGTTTAAGAATAAAGTTACCTATTTACCCTTTTGATTTTTCAAATGCTTAACAGTTGACTAACGATTATTAACAGGAGGGTGTATTTTGACGTTTAAATAAAATGTCAGGGTGGATATTGGCCAATACAGAAACAAGAGGGTGCAAAACGTCTAATACCTCAAATGTTAGGGTGGAAAACAATAATATCCCTATAACATAAATAGAGTAACTTACCTTCCTTAGACTAGCTAGGTATATATAGGAAGATTGTTTGATATTTCACCAATACATCTTACTTCAACATTTATGACCCCTTATGTTTAATTGTACAAACTTCCCTTATGTTTTCCCTTTACAGCAAAATATTCAACAAATACATTTAATTACTTGCAGACCCCTTACAATTAGTCAACGCCAGTTACTTTAAATGGTTGACCGAGTTTAATTGCTGAAAGTTCTAAAATACCCTTGACATCAACTTTTTTTTTTGTTGACAATATTTATTAATCTGGAACCATATATTTTTTTGAAAGCTTTCGCTATTCGTAGGATTTGAGCCGTTAACCTATGAGTCATTTGTCTAAACCCCAAACTCACCTATCTATTAGCTAAGTTACACCCATGTTGGTTTGACATCAACTATCGTTGACGTGACTTTGACATAAGAAATACATTTGTTTAATATTAACAACATGCAATGACTTTTTTACCCTCATTTTTTCTACCGGTTAATCATATCGATTTTGTTTTTTTGAAAAGAACTTAATTGTATAATTTATTTATTTTTTGAAAGAAACTTGATTGTATAATTAACAAGGAAAAATGTATAATTAATAAATAAATAAATAATAAAAACTTGATTGGGATGTTATGAAGCCTTAGCCACCTATTGTGGTCCAAAAAGTGCCAAATAATACTTATCAAGTGGATTATATAAAACAAATATTTTTTTTGAAATGAATATTAGTATATCAAGAAAAATATTTCATTTGAATACAATTATAAATATAAAAATTATTTAAAATAAAAAGATAAATAAACAAAATAAGTTTCATTCTCCTTAATTTTCTCAGCATCAAAACGGATTCTTCATCGTTTCAAAAAAAAAAAAATAATAATAATAACATATTCTTCATAGAAATAAAATATATATATATTTTTTCCTCATAAAAACAAAACAAAACAGTTTCCAAAAAAAAAAAAAAAAAAAACACATATGACCTCCTCTAAAGTCTAAACATTCATGCAAATATTTCTTTTTCGATCAACAAACTGTAAAAGCCTCCATCTCTCAAACTATGTAGCACGGATACGGATACGGGATACAGATATGGCACGATACGGGGATACGGTAAATCTTCAAAAACTAGGATACGGATACGGCAGGTACGTCAATTAAAATAATATATATTTATATTTAAAAAATAATAATAATATTTAAAAACATATTTGATAATTCATTCAAAATCAAAACATATTCATAATCCAAATAAAACATTTCACATAACTACATAACATAACTAGATTTTCTATTATCAGTTTGTCCTGACAATAAATATATCAGGACGAATAATATGGACCACTAGATTTACATATTTTGACTCAAAGTGTATGCACTTGTCAAAACTTCTCCATAATCTATAGTCCACATTCTTCGTTCCGATATATTTATTGTCAGGACGAACTGACAATAGAAAGACTGATAACATAACTACATAAGTCATAACAATGTAACATATTACAGGATCCAAATAAAACATGTCACATAAGTCGAACATATTACAAAATCCAAATAAAACATACGTCACATAAACCATAACATATTATAAAATCCAAATAATACATTAAAAAAAACTCGTAAAACATATTTTAAATTCTTAATTAACTTCATTATTATCATTCACATTGTTAAAGGATCTAAATAATTCGGCATCTAACTTTGGTTCATCAAGAGAAAGGTTTACAATCTCAAGTATCCCAACATTCTCCATGTCAATGGAATCAAAGACAAAATTTCCTTACAATTTCACTTGGACCCCTAATATTTTGAAATTATAATTTGACCCCGTTTTATACTAAAATAATTATAATATTGCCCTAAACGTATCCTCCAAGTATCCCCTAAGTATCCTCCAAGTATCCCCCAAGTATCCCCCAAGTATCTTTCAGTCAAACTTATGAAAAAGTCAACGGATATGCCATTTGGCGTATCGGATATGTATCTTGGAGTATCCGGAGAGTATCCGAACTGGTACGAGTTCGATACGAGTTACCTCCACCAAATAGAGTATCCGTGCTTCCTAGCTCTCAAACCTCTCATTAATTAATTCCTACAATAATAATAAAATAAACCACAAAAAAACTTAACGCCCAAAAAAGAAAAAAAAATCCAAATCAAGTAGTTTTAGATTCTGATAAAATAAAAATAAAAATTTGTTCTGGTTCTTCAAGAGCATATGACTATATGAGAGTGTTTTTTAGACTATTGAAGTGAATCAGGATGTGTCTGACAACTATCCTTATTTTATTAGGTTTTTTTTTTTTTTTTTTTTTTTTTTTTTTTTTTTTTTCAAACACAAAAGGACTAATTAACCCTGTGTGTCAAAATCTAGTCTTTTTTTGGGATATATATGAGTGGTTGAACTGGATTCAACTCTTTGTTAATTAGTGTTGACATGCGTGCTTCACAATCATTCGGAGTCAATTGATCCAATCACTACAGAGAAAAAAAAGGTCTATTGAGACGAAAATCTATAGGGACGCTTTTTTTTGTTTTTTTTTTCCTGTTCCAATAAGATGTTTATTGGGAATTATTCGTCCATAAAAAACGCAAAATTGATAAAACCTTTAGGGACGAATAAATTTGTCCCAATAGATATTCTATTGGGACGAAATAAATTATTTGTCCCAATAGATTGTCTTTTGGGACAAATTTTATCGACCTTTAGGGTTGATTTTTTTGGGTCCCAATATAACGTCTATTGGGACGAAATACATAATTCGTCCCAATAGACTACCTATTGGGACAAATTTATTTCGTCCCAATAGGTTTTCTTTTTATTTAAAATTATAATAATTTATTAATTTTGTTGAAAATTCTTGATTACTTTTTAAAAAAAAAAGTTTCTCCTTAAAGATAGACCTTTAGTGATGAATTTTTTTGTCCCAATATAATGTCTATTGGGACGAATGAACATAATTCGTCCCAATAGACTGTTTATTGGGACAAATTATTTTCGTCCCAATAGGTTTTCTTTTTATTTAAAATTATAATAATTAATTAATTTTGTAGAAAATTCTTGATTTTTTTTTGAAAGATAGACCTTTAGGGATGAATTTTTTTTGTCCCAATATAACGTCTGTTGGGATGAATTATTTTCGTCTCAATAGGTTTTCTTTTTATTTAAAATTATAATAATTAATTAATTTTGTTGAAAATTCTTGATTTTTTTTTTTTTTGAAGTTTTTCCTTAAAGATAGATTAATAATTAACTTACCATATAAATTAGAAAATGATGCAATATAGATCAATTTGTTCGTCCAAAGTGATTCTCTATCGAGATGAATTTTGTTTTTTCCCAATAAATTCTTCATAAGGATCTATAACTATTAGTCTTAAGAGGTTTTCTATTATTTTTAAAAAAAGAACCGAACCGTCGGAACTAGAACCAGAACCGAAACTGAAACCGCTGGTTCCAAATCGAAAACCGAAACCGATGGTTCCAAATCGAAAATCAGAATCGCTGGTTCTGAATCGAGAACTGGAACCGGGGTCATATCTAATTCTGAGTACGATTAACGATTGACCATTTGATCTGACAATATATGATTTTAACAAAATAGTTTAATTAAATGTTATAATAAATGTTTTTTAATATCAATTTGTTTATCATATGAAAATAAAATTTAAATTAGTGGAATCAATCTACATATAAAATTTTGATTGAAAAATAATCAATAAAAAATTTAATAACAAGTAGAGGTTATATATAAAAACTTTGCTTTTAATAGAACATTCAAAGCAGCAGCTCCTTGGTGTATAAGGCTTGTGTGATTGGTGTGTCTCAAGTTCAACACTACTTGGGTCGTGTGTGGGTCTTGGATGGGGTTGTCATTTGGAAGGCAACAAACCAATTTTATTTATTTATTTATTTATTTTTCTATAGATTGTAAAAGGGACGAAAATACAATTTGTCCTAAAATTGTCTATGAATAAATATAAAAGCTGAATCTAATTATCAATCAATTTGCATACAACAATCTGATACAGTAACGAGAAATCGTCAAACTCAGGAATCAAACAAATAAAAACAGTGGATTTGGTCCTGATCATAACAGTGAGTGTTTTTTTTTTTTTTTTTAAATTATTTTTTTAAAAATATATATATATATATATATATATTTATATTACTCATAAATGAATCAATTTACATAGCAATGTAACCACTACTCATTCAGCCTTACAATATCTTAAGTTCGAGTCGTCCTCATTCATTGCAAGTGGTATGTATTGATATATAATTCACAGCTCAATGCATGTATCTACACAGGGAAAAAAAAAAAAGAAAAAAAAAAAAGAATATATCATGCAAAAATTAATTCATTACTCTATATGGGTTTTAAATTTTTCAATCAAATATAGTTGATGTTAGATTGGAAACTTCTGTTTCATCAGATAATTTGTTACACAAATGAATCCATTTTCAGTCAGCATTAATAGACAATTGTATTATTAGAATAGGTCCTGATTTTTAATGCGATAGTGATACTCATAAAAAAGCCAAATTATATATACGCGTTTGATTAGTTTACTTCTTTTTCCAAAATCAATTTAATTAAAAAGAAGAAAAAAAGAAGGAAGATTCCTAGTAGGAGTGAAGTTGACCAAGTAATTGAGTAGGAAAAATACATAGAAAGACTTTTAGTCGTAATACTTGTATAAAATTAATACAGTAGCTTCATTGAAGGAATTGAAGAGAACAACCACCAAATAATTAACTTATCTTCTCTGAAATTTATCTTGCAAAAATGCCAGGGTTGGAGGATCTTGTTCTTGGACCTGTTATAGGACTTGTGCTCCAGCAGTTCTATGAGGAGATTAAGCGAGCTAGGGAAAAGACTAAGAAGTTCGACGTCGTCTTGACCAGCCTACAAAACACGGTCATTTCAGTCGATCCAAAGATCAACGAGATCAGTAGAATGGATCAAGAACACGACGATTATCCGAAACAGGAGATTGTTGTTTTTCTCGAACAACTTGAGAAAGGGAAAGAGCTTGTAGCTACTTGTGCCGATATTCCAAGTTGGAACAAGTACAAAAGGCGCAAGTACGCTAAAAGGCTCGCCGATATGGATTCTTCTCTTCGCAAGCTCTTGGAAGTCCAGTTCCAAGCTGGACAAGTGCTCTATATCAAGAAAATGCTATCGGAGATGGCAGCGATTAACAAGAAGTTGGACCGCATGAATATTCAGATACCTGAAGGAGTTTCCAGTGGCGGCGAGTCATCAAACGCTGCAGCTGCAGATCAATCAAGCGATGATCAGACGGCCGGAAGACAGTCGAGGTTTGAAATGCGTTTCAGAAGAAAGAAGGAAAATGGTGAAACCGATATCAAGCTTTCCTTTTGATGAAGAATCGATGGTAATTAATTGCTTGACCTGTTACAGCTTCCTTTTAATTAAATACAATCAATTGGGTTTTCAAATTACAATTTGTATTTAGATTTGTTATATAAAAGTTTTTCTCTCATGAGAACAAACACCATTAGATTCACATACTTCAGTTTAGTCAACGTCTTCTTTTATATATATCATGTAAGGAATTGGATCCTGTAAGATGAAACCAAAACAATGAGGCCAAAAATCATGTAATAATTTCTATGCTTTGCACTATTGTTTCGATACAATCATGTTTTGGAATGTAATGCTTCCTCGGACCACTTAGGCCATCTTCAATCGGTCTCCATTTCTCCAAAATGGAGATTTGCCTCCAACAGGTCTCCAAAACACATGGACCTAAGAGGATTTAATTTCACCCATCTACTTTTATATATTCAAAATTTCCAATATATTCATTCTTCGTACAAATTGAATTCCTCTCATATCTTTTTAAATTTTTAACTAAACTCAATTAATTTATCATAACTTTTATTCATAATTCTAATTACTATAAAATGTATATCATTAAAAAATTTTATTGAGATTTTTTAACCGAGTATAATATCGATTATATTTTAATTATTTTTAAAATTTTCAATTATTACATCATTTTATAAATCAATGAACAAAGCTGGAAATTAGTAATTTAAGGCCCAGAAAAATCAAATTATCATTTCTATTTTCAAATTAAACTGTTTCCAGCTACTCCTTTTTTGTTAATATTAATTGAGCAACTTGAAATGATTACTAGACCAGTTGATCTATCATATAACTAGCCTCTAGTATATATATATACATAAAGTAACTTTCCAATGTGAATCACTAATTATCGGAGGTGAGGTGATTATCTGTATCTTATTAAGTTTGTTGTCTTTTTGATTTATATATCATCGATCCGAAAAACTAGCTAGCTAGGCATAGGAAGATTGTTTGATATTTCACCAATACATCTTTTGCATTATTGTCGGACCCATGGCATCTCTTTCATTATTACTTCTGCAACATTTATGAATATTTATATGAGTAATGCTATAAAATCCAAATAATTAACCCAAATGACGTGGTAAGTGAGTTGTCACCACACGTAACATGGGATGATATGGTTAATAAAAAAACCACTTACCACGTCATTTAGGTTGAAATTTAGACTAAATTTTTAGGTTATTTAGCTTTAGTGTATGTATATACGGTGGTGGCTAGACTATATTCAAGACTCACAAAAGAGTTTGTTAGCTTAGTGGGGTGTGAAAGAGAGACAATGATGAGCAACGATATCCAGACAAACGCCTCTCGGACTTTTCAAGTTCCAGTACTCGGGTTCTTTATAAATAATGAACTTGTACTACCACATCTACTTAATATTTGATTATTTTCTAACTAGCTAGAATGAATTCAGTAGATAAGTATATTATGTATAAATTATAATTCAACTATTTACTAGTTAAGTAATGCTAGGCTTCCCATAAGATGTTGACAACACATGTGCCACATCAATTTGGAAAAGATTTTGAGAAAAAATTAGGGAAGCCAAGTATTAGTATTAGTAGATATATATATATATATATATATATATACAGTCTTTCTATTATCGGTTTGAACTGACAAAAGTTATATCAGTTCATTGTATGTGGGCCATTGGATTTAAATACTTTGACTGACAAGTGCATACAGCCAAGTCAAAGTATTTAAATCCAGTGGCCCACATGCAAGGAACTGATATAACTTTTGTCAGTTCGAACTGATAATAGAATTTCTGTATATATATACATATATATAAATACAGTCTTTCTATTATCAGTTCGAACTGACAAAAGTTATATCAGTTCCTTGTATGTGGGCCATTGGATTTAAATACTTTGACTGACAAGTGCATACAGCCAAATCAAAGTATTTAAATCCAGTGGCCCACATACAAGGAACTGATAATAGAATTTCTGTATATATATATATATATATATATATATATATATATATTTGAAGTATCAATTTTTCTATTGTCAGTTCGAACTGATAAAAAATATATCAGTTCCTTGTATGTGAGCTATTGGATTTAAATACTTTAACTTGTCTGTATACACTTGTCAAAGCATCTTGTCTGATAATAGAAAAACTGTTTGAAGTATTATCTATTACATAAATTGGGGATTTTTCTAGGAAGGGTGTGGATTCGAACCTGTAACCTTACAATGCAGGTTTGAGGGGTTTTACCACCGGACCAACCTTATCTCATCAGTAGCTATATACAATAACATATACGAGAGAGTGTTTAATTATAAGGTAATTAAAGATTTAGGAAAGAGAATAGAGAATTTAATAAGGTACTACCAAGTAATTTAAAAGACATAGCGTACGTCAATTTTGACCAAGTAATTTGAAAGACTTGAAATCAGTACTTGTAAGTTGTAACTTATAAAAAAAAATTATTTTGAACTCCAATACTAACTTGATAACACTACTTACAAACTGTTTCTTGCCACTACTTGCTTTTTGTCAACTAAGAAAACATTCAGTCAACACTTATTTTTAAGATTTGCTCCTCGATCGATGTCCAGTTTGATAACACTACTCAATTATCTCACGATGGTTAATAGGTTCACTCATTAGGTTTGTCGAGACTTCCGACAATATAATATGAGCTTTAATTTATAATCGCTTGCCTATTATATAACCTTTTTAAAATGAGTACTGTTATATGACTCAAATAATTAACCCAAATTTGACGTAGTAAGTCAGTTGTCATCACTCCACAAAATATGAGATGATGTGATTAATGAAAAAACCACTTACCATATCATTTAGATTAAAATTTATACTAAGTTTTTGGATTGTCTAGCATTAATGTTTAAAAATAATAAAATTTCAGATTTGATTTTAAAAGAAGAAGAAGAAGGAAAAAAAAAAAAAAAGTACCGATTGCTGGTTGCAAATTAGAATTGCACAAAAGTCAAAAGTCAAAACCAAATTGTACGCGTTCCACTAATTATTTGTTTAAGTGGTCAATTTGTCTCTAGAAAGTAGAAAGTGAAGACCAGTTCCATTTCCAGTGTTGTACCTTGTTGATCTCAGAACATTCTAGTAGATGCTATAGCATATATTAGAAGGTTCCTTGCTAAATAATTGAAGGAAAGTTCCTTTTTTTAATAATAATATTCTCAGTATTATTGGGCACTGGAATCTTGGTAGTGTTACTGTGTTGTTTACGTTATTTAATTATATTATTATTTTGCTAAAGTTGCTGGGATTTCATTAAATCAATTGTTTTAAACACATGACACATCAATCCGAGTCACCACCTGTTTCCAGTACTTTGCCATGCGTGCCCAAATCTGTACCTTTTTTTTTTACCATTATTTAATTTATCGACAAGTTCATATATATACTCCCAAAAATGGACCTGTATATATCTCACTACAGATTCTGATCTCAGAAGTAGGCGTGCACCGATGATAGGTGGCTGGTGTGGTGTGACCTTTTAGGGACACGTATGTGACTTGTAATGCATGATTTGAGGTCGATGATCCATGAAAATGTGACACGTAAATATATAGATAAGTGACCCGAATGGACCAAACCTAGGATTCAATGGCCTAATAGACTAGTATGGTCAACAATCCTTTCCTAGTAGCACGTCCTACAAGGTCACCTACATTTGACAGGTTTACAAACATTTGTATTAACGTGTTGATGTGATTATGGCACGTTTACGTGTTTCACTCTCGCCCCTTTAAAAAAACTAATCAAACTAATTAATTGTAGAAAGAATATAAAAAATAAAAAATAAAAATAAAAAACTTAGAACTGCATGCATGCAAAATGATGATGATGATGATGATTATTATTATTATTTGAAGGGGAAATAATCATTTTCTCTCCTAGAGTTTACCATATTTGACACTTTACCCCCTCTAGTTTTAGTAATGGCCATTTTCCCCCTCTAAAAACCAAAATATTAGATATTTTGCTCCCTCTAGTTTCAGTAATGACCATTTTTCCCCCTGAAAACCTAAATATTAAACATTTTGCCCCCTAACTGTTAGGTAATTCGTTAGTCAACAACTTTGACCGTCAAAAAATCAATTAAATAACATTATTACCCTTGAACACATTAGTTATACCCCTTAATGACACTACTAATTGTTTTTAAAGAAAAAATATTAGAAATAAAAAATTTAAAACTAATAAAAGTATTTTAAAAAAACATAATTGAAAATAAAAATTATAAAATTTAATTAAACCTTAATAAGAAAATTTAGTATTTCAAAAAAATTATTAATGTTTTTTACATTATTTTTACATTAATTAAATTTTTTAATTATTTTTACATTTCATTCTTTATATTAATGGTTTTTAAATGAAATTATTATTTTTACATTTCATTCTTTATATTTATGTTTTTTAAATAAATTTTTTATTTGTACATTTAATTCCTTATATTTATTTTTGTTTAAATAATTTTTTATTTATTAAAGTTTAATTAAATTTTATAATTTTTATTTTCAATTATATTTTTTAAAATAATTTTATTATTTTTAATTATTTCTTTCTGATTTTTTTATTTAAAAACAATTAGTTGTGTCATTAGGGGGCATAACTAATGTGTTCAAGGGTAATAAGGTCATTTAATTGATTTTTTGACGGTCAAAGTTGTTGACTAACGGACTTCCTAACAGTTAGGGGGCAAAAGGTCTAATATTTTGGTTTGTAGGGTGGGAAATGGCCATTACTGAAACTAGAGGGGGTAAAATGTCTAATATTTTAGTTTTTAGGGGGGGAAATGGCCATTATTGAAACTAGAGGGGGTAAAGTGTCTAATATGGCAAACTACAAGGGGGAAAATGATTATATCCCTTTTTTGAAGGGATAAAAAAATGATTTTAGAAGAATTTTGGGGTCAATTTTGTTTGGATTAAATAAGCAAAAAATAAGTAGATGAATTATTTGCTTTTCGCTTATAAAAAGTCCCCCTTTTTTTTTTCTCTCAACATGAGTATTTTGTGGCAAAAGGAACGAAGTCAAAATATATATTTTTTTGAGTGACACCATTCAAAGCATAAAGAAAACTTATGTTCAAGATTAAGACAAAACTAGAATTTTGATTCTCCTTTCACTTAATTGGACATTTACTAATTGTGAATGAAAATCAAATGAATTGAGTTCTATTTTATTTTTTAAGTATTAAACTATTACATAAATTTAGGATTTTTTGGGAAAGGAGAGGACTCGAACCCACAAACTCAAAATGCAGGTGTGAGGGGTCTAACATCAGACCAATCTCATCTCGTCAAATTGAGTTATATTAGAAAATGAAATGAGAGCAGTTGAAAATTAAATTTCAAAATTTCATTATAGTATTAACCAACTTTTATGATATGGAAATCACTCAAATTCCCTTGCGGCTAGAAAAAAAAACCATTTATATACCCAAATTATGTATGAATCCACAATTAAAATTCGAAAATCACTTAACATACGAAACCTTGAATTGCACTCAATAATATGAAATTTTGCACATCATCTTTTAGCACAGGTGGTAGTGTATATCTTCTGACATGTAGTGGTCGGAGATTTAAGTCTCACCATGCATATTTTACAAATATGTATAAGAAGTTTTCTCCCTTATATTGTGGGAGTAAATATCTTTGATCTCTCGTTAAGATGGTAGATTTCTAGGCCACTCTCCCATTTTGGGAATAAATATATAGACCACATATACTATATTTAGATTCTGTTAAACCCTTGATCTGATTGTTCGGTGTCAAGATTTTGTAATACTTTAAAAAAAAAAAAAAAAAAAAAAATTTAAGTGAAATTATAAAATTACCCTTCAACCGATATTGACTAGAGATGCCTAAATCCCCCACAGGGCCATGTTCCTTTTTTCTTTTTCTTTTTTTCTTTGTGTGTGTGTGTGGGGGGGGGGGGGGGGGGGGGGGGGGGGGGGGTGCATTTCCCACAAACTTTTTTTTTTTTTTTTTTTTTTTTTTAGAAAGACAATGTTCAACCATTTCCATTAGTCAACGGGTCAGATAGGAACTTTGTGTGTTAAACGAATTCCGTATGTTAAGTGCAATTTCACCTATTATAAAGGTAATTTAATGCAATTTCCCAACAACAAAAAAATGAGGAAGATTCCCTACAAGGAGTGAAGAGAGATATGGCATCAATTTGACCAAGTAAGAAAAAACATTGAAAGACTTTGAGCTGCACTTGTATATAAATAGCTCCATTGAAGGAGGATAACAACCACCAAATTAGCTTTTCTTCTCTGAGATTAAAGTCTTGTTTGTATTGTCAAGTTAGCTTTACAAATGCCAGGGGTTGAGCCCGTTGTTGCACCACTTATAGTATATCTAATTCAGCAGTTCTGTGAGGCCATCATACAAGCTAGGGACAAGACCAAGAAGTTCGACGTCGTCTTGACCAGCCTTGAAAGCACGGTTATTTCAGTCACTCCAAAGATCGACAAGATCAGTAAAATGGATCAAGAACACGAAGATTATCCAAAACAGGAGATTATTGTATTTCGCAAACAACTGGAGAAAGGGAAAGAGCTCGTAGATACTTGTGCCGAGATTCCCAGGTGGAACAAGTACAAAAAGCACAAGTACGCTAAAAGGCTTGCTGATATGGATTCTTCTCTTCGCAAGCTCTTGGAAGTCCAGTTTCAGGCCGAACAATTGCTCTTTATCAAGAAAATGCTATCGGAGATGGCAGCAATTAACAACAAGTTGGACCGCATGGATATTCAGAAACCTGCTGGAGTTGCCACAGAAGAAGGTGGTGGCGGAGGGGAGTTAGCAAATCCAGCAGCTGCAGAGCAATCAAGCGATGATCAGATGCCTGGAAGACTACCGAGGTTTGAAATAAGTTTCAGAAGAAAGAAGGAAAAAGGTGAAACTGATATCAAGTTTAGGTTTTGATGAAGAATCGACGGTTGCTTGATCAGTTACAGATTGCATAATACTATTATTATTATTATTTAAGTATTACTTAATTTTGGGGGTTTGGAGAGGTGGAGGACTCTAACCTACAACCTCGTGATGTAAGTGTGAGAGGTATACCACTAGATCAACCTCATATGGTATTACTATTAATTGAGTTTTATTTGTATTTGTTTTGCATTTCAAATTACAATTTGTATTTAGATTTGTTATATATATATATATATATATATATATATATATATTTGAATCCAGTAAGATGAGACCAAAACAATGGTGCAAAGCTATAGATATCCTTCATGAAGCGAGTTTTATAGCCTTGCACTATTGTTTCGCTATTGAGGAGAAGTCTTTCCACATTTTGCGCACTACCACTAAAGTGAAGGGGAAGTGTACAACCATTTTTTTTTTAGTTTTTTATTTTATTTTTTTATTTACAGTACCTATCTATACAACTATCAAGATTATGTATTTTTTTTTTGAAGCTTTTTACCGTTGGTAGGATTGGAGCCGCTGACTTGTGAGTCATTTGCCCAAGCTCCAAGCTCCAAGCTCGTTCATCTACCAGATAAGCTATGCCTCTGGGGGGTAGTGTAAAACCATTTTACTAAGAGTTGATGTTATTATTATTACATATATAGTACATATGTCATTAACTACTATTTTTGAGGTTTTTGCCTTTTAATAGATGTCTAAAATTACACTAAATCATTTAATGTTAGACTATATATCATATTATCGTCCATTGGACTTTATTGAAGTTATTAGCTAGTCGTTAAAACATCTTTATCTTCTAGTTAATTATATTAGTGTCTAACTCACTCTTACACTCTTACGAGGGTCTCGTGATCATGATTATTAAAACTTGGAATCGTAGTGAAGAGAAAAGTCTTCTACTTTCTAATATAAAACTTAATTAATTAATTGCCATTTCTAGAAATCAAGCAAGGGTGTCAATATAATAATTAAATGTCTCATTTGGGTTAAAATTTAATTAGGCATGGCCTCAACCTTGTGGTCTGCTTTGAAACTTTCATGAATGGCAATTGCGATTTGTTGGGTCTCTTAGTGACTCTCCACTAGGAGAAGATATTGGGTGCATTCGATGCATGATGCATGATGCATTCCCGTTTTTTCCCTCTAGCTAGATATATAACTGATGATGAACTACAAAAGTGATCATGATCATTCGATAACATTATTTTTGAAGAACATTCGGTTCCAATGATGTTGATCCATGATATGTAGTTCAGATGTATAAACAACGTATTTAACTAGTCTTTATTTGAACGAGATAATGTTGCGGTCTAGTGATGATATCAGGGCCGGCCAAATGGGACAGCAAAGCCATCATTTTGTCGGGGCCCCCAATTGGTCCAATCTCACTTCAACTTTTTTTTTTTTTTACTCTCACTTTAATCTTTTATTATTATTATTATTATTATTATTATTATTACATTAATTCGGGGTTTTTTTTTTTGAAGGGGGAGGACTCAAATCCGCAACCTCATGGTGCAGATGTGAGGGGTTTTACCACCAAACCAACCTCATCTCATCCACTTTAATCTTTTATTAACAATATATATGTATGAACAACATATTTAACTAGTTTTTATTTGAACGAGATAATGTTGCGGTCTAGTGATGATATCAGGGCCGGTCAGATGGGGTAGCAAACCCAGCATGTTGCGGGCCCCGACTGGTACAATCTCACTTAAAATTAAATATTTTTACTATCACTTTAATCTTTCATTAACAATATATATATAACTATAATTTATCATATTATATGGTGCATAAGGTGTGTATCGGTTAATGGCTGTTTTAAAAATATATTTGACCAAATCTTTACTTGAGAAGAAAACCAAGGGCCCAATTCCTTCCTTAAAAATAAAACCCAAGACCCAAATTCCATAGATTGTAGTCCTATTAATATTATAACCCTAAAGTAGTTATTTTAGGTAACTCATATCTCATATCCTTCACACATAAAATAAATATTATGGGGTCCCAATTTTTTTTAATATCATTGAATAGATCGGGTTACGAAATATCTGAAGATGACTCTGTATGATAAAGCATATGTCTCTAACAATTATACACATCACCATATGGTTATGGTCTTATGGGTTCAGTTCGTTTCTCCTTCTCATAAACTCCAATTTTTTTTGTAATCATTCAAAAAAAAAAAAAAAAAAAAAACTAGTTTTTGCTCTCATATACGTAATATATGTGTGAAACTTGAGAAATAATTAAGATATAAATGAATCAGACATAGAGAAAAGGAATGCTAAATGATTACTACAATATCTAATAAGAGATTTGAACTGCTTACAAAAGGAATGCAATTTTGAACTAGTAGCCAAATAATAACTAGTGGAATTGGTGAGAAATGTCACCTTTTTAAAGAGAGTTGGTGACTTTGTCAGTACTTTAATAAGTTAAGTTTAAAAGGCACCTATTATGGTGAACTACCAAAATTGCCCTCACTTAAATGATTTATGTTATTCCCTTTCTTTGTACTTTTCTCTGTCCTCCCTGACAGTTAAAAAAACTGACAATAGCTCTCTCTCTCTCTCTCTGGAATTTGTTCTTCGTGTTACCTCTCTCTCTCTCTCTGGAATTTCTTCCAGACTTGACGTGGTTCAGTAAAATAAGGTAAAATTCCTTGAACTTTCTTGTTTTAATTTGTTAACATTTTCATTTGTTCCTTTTCATATGTTTTCCGAGTATTTTTTGATTATTTTTTAAACCGTAAGCCATTTTTGGATCTCTGAGAGTTTTCCATAGATCTGCCTTACCCGTGACTTTTCATGCCTTACCCGTGACTTTTCATGCCTTACCCGTGACTTTTGTTGCCTTACCCGTGACTTTTCATGCCTTACCCGTGACTTTTGTTGCTTTACCCGTGACTTTTCATGCCTTACCCGTGACTTTTGTTGCCTTACCCGTGACTTTTCATGCCTTACCCGTGACTTTTGTTGCCTTACCCGTGACTTTTCACCCCACTTTGATGTGTTTTCTTTTATTAATGGTTTGTGATTATTAATTTGACAGCGTCATGAATCGGGTTAGAATAGTAATATCTTACAACGGTCGATGGGAGCAGTTACCTGATGGAAGTCAGAGGTTTGTTGGATCTGATAACCGGGGAATGTATGTGTCAAAGAATATGACTTACGAAGAATTGGTGGCGATCGTACAAACTATTGTGAACTATGATGTAAACAAATACAATGTTGATTTGTCATCAATATCAATCGTTCCCGGCAGTACGTGTCGCACATTTATAAGGAATGACGACGATGTTCAGTTTATGCTAGGGGAAGATCGAGTGATCCCTCAAGTATGTGTCAGTCTAACTGAGCGGACAGCTGGCGATATGGTAGGGAATGATATTCCTCCTCTTGAAAATGCCCAACAATTAGGATCCTTTAGCGGTAGTAACCAAGTGTACACCCAAAGGAGTGGCAGCGAAGGTGGGGGAAACATGTGTGGTGTCCCACAGGTTGCAGTCAACCATGCAGCTGCAGTTGAACCTCAAATTGGTGATGTGTTTGGTTGTCGAATTGAGCAGTACAATGCACAGTATGATGCGCAGTACGATGCGCTGAACAATGAGGTGGATAATGAGGCAAATAATCAACAGGTTGATGATCTGCAAAATGTGGATGAAGAGCCTGCACAAATGCAAACACGTGGTAGACGTGTACAAGGAGGTAGTGGCATTGCACCAGATATGCCAGGGACGTCCGAGGTCCGTTATAATGTGACAACATCTGATTCTGTTAATGCTACAACTTGGGTTATTCCGGGAGCAGATTCATACTCGTTTGGTACTGGTAGAAGCAACACCTTGGCAGCGCCAGAACCGACAACCATGATTTATAAAGGTCAATTTTTTCCGAGTAAAAAGGATTTGAAGAGGCTAGTTGGCGATTTTGCGATGCGGCAGAACTTTGAATGGAAGGTGAAAAGGTCCAATAAGACAACATTACATCTGGTTTGCATCGTTGATGACTGTTCGTGGAAATTAAGAGCGGTGAGGAGAGATGAAGGGACTTACTTTCAAGTCAGAAGTTTTGTCAATGAACACAGTTGTCCTTTGGAGGAGGTTCACCGTCGCCACAGACAAGCCAGTGCAGTCACAATCGGAGAACTCATTGCACCTAGACTTCAACAACATGATGGTCGTCTCATGCGTCCGAAGGACGTAATTGCCGATATGAAAACAATGTATGGCATCCAAATCATGTACAGTAAGGCACATGATGCCCTGCAATATGCATTGTCATTGACCTATGGAACCCATGAAGAAAGTTTCCAGCTGCTGCCATCTTTTGCATACGTTCTGGAACAGCAAAATCCTGGCACAATCACAGACTTACAGTGCGCAGACGATGGTAAATTCCTTTACTTTTTCATGTCGTTAGGGTCCTCAATTAGAGGTTTCCGGAGGTGTATGCGTCCTGTGATTGCAGTTGATGGTACCCATTTGAAGGGAAGATTCGGTGGTACAATGTTTGTGGCAACTGCACAAGATGGAAACGAACAGGTGTATCCAATTGCTTTTGGGTACGGTGACTCAGAGAACAACCTTTCATGGGAGTGGTTTTTGGAATGCTTGAGAGGTGCCCTTGGTCATATAGATGATCTGGTTTTCATTTCCGATCGTCATGCAAGCATTGAAGCAGGGATTTCTAAAGTGTTCCCTTATGCAACCCATACCATATGTTGCTGGCATTTTGGTGAAAATATGAAGAAGCGATTCCACAGAAAGGATGTTGCCGACATAATGGATAACGCTGCCAGGTCGTACAGGCAAATCCAGTATGATCGCCACATGGAGGAGTTACGTAAGCTGCACAAGGGTGCATACGATTATGCCATTGATGCCGGTCCAGACAAGTGGTCCCGCGTTCACTGTCCCCAAAGAAGGTACAGGTTGATGACCACAAATGTTGCAGAGTGCATAAACTCATGCCTAAGATTCGCACGGCAACTGCCATTGATGACATTGGCAGAGTTCATTCGGAATATGCTACAAAAGTGGTTCCACGATCGACATGCAAATGCACAGTCCATGCGGCATCGATTGACCGACGCAGCACATCTTGTGATCCTCAAACGTGTCGAGAAGTGCGGTTATATGACTGTAAATCCAGTTGACTGGAACATATTCTCCGTCAGACACAAGGGAAAACAGTGGACGGTTGACTTAGCCCGGAAGACATGCACATGCAACAAATTCCAAATGGACTTTTTACCATGTTCACACGCACTCGCAGCGGCAAGGTACATGCGGACTTTGTTCAGTTAACGCTTTATATTACCCAAACGTGAATCTAACTGTTTCCATTGTTGCAGGGAGCGGAACGTGGATTTCACATCTCTATGTGCGGACTACTACAAGAAGGAGACACTTATTGATGCATACTCGGTTCCTATTATGCCTGTTGGTCATCCTTCTTCATGGGTAGTGCCATCTGACATCGCAGCGTGGGTGGTTTTAAATCCAAAGACGAAGAGACAATCCGGTCGCCCAATGGAGGGTCGACATGTCTCGTCTTCTGAGAGGACAACCTCACAGTCGTGTAGAAGATGTGGACAACCAGGACATAACAGCAGGAGGTGTTCCAACTCGCCCATGGTTAATGAAGGTCCCAGTACAATTGTTCCCGAAGAATACCGTCGCAAGTGTAGCATCTGTCATTCAACTGGACACAACAAACAAACATGCCCTCAGAAGGACTCTACCGTGGAATGAATGGAGCCTTACAAGAGGAGACTTGACCCCACGTCATAAATGTTGTCATGGAAGCGATTGAAGCGATGAGAGTTGCATTGGGTGCTGCTGTTGTGCTCAACTACTGTCTGTAGGGGCTTTTCCATCCTGCTCGGAAGGTTAGGGAAGTGTACTGGAAGATTTACAACTCCCTATATATTGGCGCTTAAGATGCTTTTGTGGCTGCTTATCCGACACTAGACGACGAGCATAATAACATATACAGTGGCCCAGAGTTAGTGATGTTTATCTGAGTGAACGATGCAATCATCTTAGGACTTTTCATGCTTTGAAACTTTTTAACTTTGTGTATGCTTTGATATATGTCAATATTTTAGAAATGAAAACCACATGGTGTAGTTTCTTGCAATGTGTAGTTTCTTCTAGAGCCTTTTCATGTTTGATGTGTGCCTTACCCGTGACTTTTCATGCCTTACCCGTGACTTTTGTTGCCTTACCCGTGACTTTTCATGCCTTACCCGTGACTTTTGTTGCTTTACCCGTGACTTTTCATGCCTAACCCGTGACTTTTGTTGCTTTACCCGTGACTTTTCATGCCTTACCCGTGACTTTTGTTGCCTTACCCGTGACTTTTCATGCTTTACCCGTGACTTTTGTTGCTTTACCCGTGACTTTTGTTGCTTTACCCGTGACTTTTCATGCTTTACCCGTGACTTTTGTTGCTTTACCCGTGACTTTTCATGCCTTACCCGTGACTTTTGTTGCCTTACCCGTGACTTTTCAGAAAATTTTCTTTTATTAATGGTTTTCTTTTATTATTCTTATTCACTTAAATAGGCAAAATCATGTGTGGTGGAATTGAATAAATTTAATCGAATAATTTAAACAAAAATACATATGTTATGTACATCAAATGTATAATAGAGAACAACACATATATACATCAGCTACACAACACTGTTGTGTAGCGAGTTGCAAAAGACCTCCACAGCCATCTTCTCCCTGATGGTGCCCATATCATCTTCCGTCCAGTCGAACTCCTTCCTGTTCGCTAGCAAGTACTCTGCCAATCTCAAAGCATAGGCACCACAGTTACCGCTGCAAAATCACCAATTAAATAACCATTAGACTGTAATTTTATTAAAACCTAATGGGATAGAATAAAATCTTAAAAATAACATACCTCTGCTGTTGTTGAGGCACCCCATGTCTTCCGTCCAGGATGCTCATTCGAAAGGCACTCTTCGACAATTTGTACGTCGTATCATCCGCCTTTCTGCTATCGTGAAACCCGATCTGATGCAACATCGACGGAATAAACCAACGTAGGCATGCAACCTGCTTAAGCCTGTGCTCCCAGGGAACCTGCTGTCTGAACGAGTCTAACAGGAAGATCTTCCCCTCCCTGAGATCTAGGCTCGCCAGTACCCAATGCTCCCTTCCAAGGTTGCAAGGAATGAGAACCTGTACGTGGTTTAACATAGTCTTATTTGACGGAATTTTAAACATAATATATTACATTATGGAAACAAAAATAATTGGAACACTTACATAATCAACCTCGTGCCATGGTCGGGATCCGTATGGGATCATTCCTCGGACCATCTTCAGGTCTTCAGTAGGCCACTTGTGTTCCAGCATCTTCCATGCAGTTGGGGGTTTGCCCTCAACCCTAGGACCGAATATTTGCCGCCACTGAATCTCTAAGTATGACTGTACACCAATTACATAATCGCAGCATTAATTAACACATCAATGCACAAATGAAAACCTATCAGTACAGACACTTACAAAGAACTGTGTATGGAGTAAGTTGACCCTCGGAGTGTACACGTCGGGGTATGCTCGCTGACGCTTCCGTAGAATATTCAGGTACGCGTCCATGTGCTGACAATGTAAACATTTTATATTATTATGAATCAACTATTACTCATACAAACTTATACACAGTACGTTAACTAATTAACATACCGATTCCTCCAAGTCCATGAAGTTGGTCTGGAACCGTTGGAACCAAGTTACGCCAACTGGTAAAGGTAGATCCACATCACGTCTGCATAATTGTTGAACAAGTTAGAGAACCAAGTAATAATAATAAAATATTGCAAAATGAACACGAATACTTACGTTTCCCCCGTCGTGTTCCTCTTGTAGGCTTTGTACACTGCAATGTAATAGGGATCTATCAAGTCATGGGGACTGAATACATGCGCCAATGCAGCTGATGTCGGTGGCATGGTCCTCGGCTTCTTCGGTAGACAGGGGTTTGTGTATGGGGACAGCAACATCCAACCTGGCTTGCGAACACGCGGTACCATAGGTGGAGTATGGTATTGGCCACTGGGATCCGTATGAGGAGGGGTGCGCTCATGAGGGGTCTGCTGTCTGGATGAACTCACCCTCTGTGCATCACTTTGAGAATGGCTGTGATGTGAGGATACACTATCCCTCCGTGTATCGCGAGGAGGAGGGGTGCGCTGTCTGGAGGAACTCTCCCTCCGTGTACCGCTCTGAGGAGGAGGGGTGCGCTGTCTGGAGGAACTCTCCCTCCGAGTACCGCTCTGAGGAGGATGGCTGCGGTGTGAGGATACACTCTCCCTCCGTGTATCGCTCTGAGGAGGAGGGGTGCGCTGTCTGGAGGAACTCTCCCTCCGTGTATCGCTCTGAGGAGGAGGGGTGCGCTGTCTGGAGGAACTATCCCTCCGTGTATCGCTCTGGGGAATGGGAAGGCCACGCCGGATTCGCTTCAGGGGTCGCACTTCACTGGTGTCCACGACCGGAGGTGGGGTGCTCTGTAAGGACGGACTCTGTCCCAGTGGTAGCTCTGAGCCACCAGCTGCCGCCCATGGAACCAGTGCTGTCTCAATCGCGGGAGTGCTGTCAGGTAAAACCGGAGGTGGTACCTGTGCTGCCTCTGCTATCTCTGTATCACCGGGTACCTCCTCTCGTTCTGTCGCACCTTGACCTCCCTGACCGGATACTGTGTCCATAGATTGACCCTCCGTAGTTGGTGGCTGCCCATGTCTGCTCCCTGGCTCTGTCCTATCCTGACCAGCACCTGTCCTGCCGGGGCTAAAGTCTCCTCCATGCCCGTCATCGAATGGTGGGTCATCAAATGGTGGACCATCCATACGGGACTGCGGCGTCTTCCCCTGTAGCGCCCTGATCATATCCAGCAACTCTCCATACTGCTTATCTCGCGCCTCATCACTTTTTCTGATAGCAGCCATGACCTCATCTCGTACAGATTTAACTTCAGCCATCACTTCATCGATTTTTTGGTCCCAACCCTGAAAGGATTTCACACTCTGTTAGAACTTAAAATGTTCAATCGAGTGGAATTAAATAATAGGGTTTTATTTTTTTTACGTACCTCTGGATCCCCTCTACGTGAATCACCTCCAGGTTGAGGCTGTGTACGCGTCCGGAGACTCTCAGTGTGAGCCTCTAGGTCTACATCACCTTCACGTCTAGGTTGTCTGGGCATCGTGAATCGTACCCGCCTACGCCTATTGCCACCCTCAAGTTCTGAACCCTCCGTACCAGTGCCTTCAGAATACGAAGCCTCCCTATCATCCCGTCGGGAAAACATAGCCTCGGTATCACTGGGTCGGGAAAACGGACCCTCCATATCATTGGGTCCTGCAGGCCTATGTCGTTCCGGATCTGGGATGTGATCGGAATCATACAGATTTGCTTCTAGGTTTATGCCTTCGATGTACTGTTCAGCCCTCTCCGCAACCGTCGGCACCAATTCAGGCCATGCGACCATCTGAAATTGAAGTTAAATAGTTGTCATTGTATATATAGTATTAACTATCAACATTAACAACATCAGCACTTACCCTTTTTGTAAAAACAGCATCCAGCTTTTTCCCCCTAGGTCGCTGACTCAATTCCCATTTCAGAATACGTGGGGGGGGTAGCTCGATTGTCCGGCGAATCCCACATTTACTGATGCCAAGCTCTGGGATAACCTCAAAGGCAAATACCTGCGTAATAGAAAAAGTACGATACACGTAAATACAACAGTCATATAAAATAAACTACTATTAAAGTACGGATTCAAACTTGAAATTCTCACCAGTAGTGCATGCGGTAGACCGTATATGTTGTACGACAACTCGAGGTTCTGTACGTCAAGGTCTTCGCCCTCTTGTCGCCGTTTTTCAGCCAACCGCTGTCGTGGACCATCAAACGCCCGCTTGAAACCGTAAATAGACCGCCTATACACGTGTGTGCCCCACGGGAACACATCAAAAGCGTCCAGGTCCTCAACTAGGCGAAACTGCCATACTGGAACTTTATCTCTCCCATCGAACCCCATCAGTATCCGGTTCAGCATAAACAATAAGGCAAGCTTCACCGCATCGTACTGCTGTTCAAAAATACTAATCCGCAGCACCGCTCTCAACTTTTCAATCTCGACTTCTTCTTGACCCCGAAAGTACCGATCATGTATGCCATTCTCAACCACTTCATACCTCGCCGTGTCGGGTTCGACTCCAAACTTCAAACCGGTGATTAGACAAAACTCAGTCTTCGAGAACCGGACAATATGCTTCCCTAACAAAAATCTCATCTCATCAGCCGGCCCATCATGATGCAACTCGCGTAGAAGTAACCGATGGACAATCCCACCCGAAAAATTATTCTGACGATGCATCTGAAGGAAATGACCGAAACATGACTCAGTAAACCGACGTACGTCTTCGATCTTCAAATCTTCAGGTACACTATTAAGTGCAGTGTCAACATATTCCAGGTCATCGAAATGGTCATGGCGATTAATTTTTCCGTTGAACCAATCTTCCTCTGGAGTCTTCAGAAAATCCTTTGGGTCATTCCTCATCTGCATATTCACAGAAAAAAAGCATATAAGTTCATGATTGGACCACTGAATTAAAAGTCATGGGAAGTGTATTAAAAGTCACGGGACACTATACAAAAGTCACGGGAAATTCATTAAAAGTCACGAGACACTATACAAAAGTCACGGGACACTTATCAAAAGTCACGGGACACTATACAAAAGTCACGGGAAATTCATTAAAAGTCACGAGACACTATACAAAAGTCACGGGACACTTATCAAAAGTCACGGGACACTATACAAAAGTCACGGGAAACTTATCAAAAGTCACGAGACACTATACAAAAGTCACGAGACACTATACAAAAGTCACGGGACACTTATCAAAAGTCACGGGACAGTATACAAAAGTCACGGGACACTTATCAAAAGTCACGGGAAACTATACTGCTATCATGAAACACTTAACAAAAGCCAAAAGTCACGGGACACAATACAAAAGTCACGACACACCATACAAAAGTCACGACACACTAAACAAAAGTCACGACACACTATACAAAAGTCACGATACAATATACAAAAGTCACGATACAATATACAAAAGTCACGACACACTAAACAAAAGTCACGATTCACTAAACAAAAGTCACGATTCACTAAATAAAAGTCACGACACACTAAACAAAAGTCACGGAAACCCAGAAATTCATCGTCCTCAAAACAACTCTTTTCTGAAACTAAAACCCTAACCTAACCTCATCGTGCAAACACAGTCAACCACAATCAACCACAATCACAAATCCAACCTAATCTACATCATGAGTATGGCATCAAACATCAAAAAACATGAAATTATCAACCGGAAAAAACGCGTCAGGAACAAGAACTTACCCGAGTCTTTTGAGATCTCCGGTGACTTCTCGTCGATGCCATTACTGTTGGGTTTACTGTAGCGCCGTCGTCGGGGGTTCACCGTACAGTTTCCGTCGAGTTTAGGGCTGTTGGACCGTCCGGTGACTTTTGGGCTGTTCACTTTTCACTTTTTCTCTCACTTTCTCTCACCGTTTGAAATTGCACAAACAGACAAATGAGGGTATTTTTGTCTGGTCACTCAAATAGGTGCCTTTTAAACTTACATTAGTAAAGTGGTGACAGTTACCAAAAAACCGCCCCAAATAGTGCTATTTAATTTTTGAACCCATAATACTATTACCGAGCTAGGTTGACTACTTGATAATTAGTTGCAATTTGCATATTGTACGAAAAGCTAGAAATCAGTAATTCAAGACCCAGAATTTGCAAATCAAATTATCATTTCTATTTTAAAACTGTTTCTAGTTACTCGTTTTTTTTTTGTTAATATTAATTGAGCTACTTAAATGACTACTAGACCAGGTGATCTATCATATAACATAAATAGAGTAACTTACCCTCCTTAGACTAGCTAGGTATATATAGGAAGATTGTTTGATATTTCACCAATACATCTTACTTCAACATTTATGAATAGGGTTAATTGTACAAACTTCCCTTATGTTTTCCCTTTACAGCAAAATATTCAACATATACATTTAATTACTTGCAGACCCCTTACAAGTAGTCAACGTCAGTTACTTAAAAAGGTTGACCGAGTTAATTGCTGAAAGTTCTAAAATACCCCTGTCATCAACTATTTTTTTTTTTTTTTTTTTTGACAATATCTATTAATCCGAGACCAAGTATTTTTTTTTGAAAACTTTCGTCATTGGTAGGATTCGAGCTGTTGACATATGAATCATTTGCCTAAATCCCAAACTCACCCATCTATCAGTTGAGTTACGCCCCTGTTGGTCTGACATCAACTATCATTGACGTGACTTGACATAAGAAATACATTTGTTTAATATTAACAACAGCAATGACTTTTTTACGCTCATTTTTTCTAACGGTAAATCATATCGATTTTGTTTTTTTTGAAAAGAACTTAATTGTATATATAATTTTTTTTTTGAAAGAAACTTGATTGTATAATTAACAAGGAAAAATGTATAATTAATAAATAAATAAATAATAAAAACTTGATTGGGATGTTATGAAGCCTTAGCCACCTATTGTGGTCCAAAAAGTGCCAAATTATACTTATCAAGTGGATTATATAAAACAAATATTTTTTTGAAATGAATATTAGTATATCAAGAAAATATTTCATTTGAATTATAAATATAAAAATTATTTAAAATAAAAAGATAAATAAAAAAATTAAGTTTTTTTTTTTTCCTAAAAAAATAAAAATATAACAGATATCCATCATTCTCAATTTTCTCAGCATCAAAACGGATTCTTCATCGTTTCAAAAAAAAATTTAACATATTCTTCATAGAAATAAAATATATATATATTTTTTCCTCATAAAAACAAAACAAAACAGTTTCGAAAAAAAAAAAAAAAAAAACACATATGACCTCCTCTAAAGTCTAAACATTCATGCAAATATTTCTTTTTCGATCAACAAACTGTAAAAGCCTCCATCTCTCAAACCTCTCATTAATTAATTCCTACAATAATAATAAAATAAACCACAAAAAAAATTAACACCCAAAAAGAAAAAAAAATCCAAATCAAGTAGTTTTAGATTCTGATAAAAAATAAAAAATTAAAAAATAAAAAATTAAAAAAAATTAAAAAAATAAAAAAATAGTTCTGGTTCTTCAAGAGCATATGACTATATGAGAGTGTTTTTTAGACTATTGAAGTGAATCAGGAAGTGTCCGACAACTATCCTTATTTTATTAGTTTTTTTTTTTTTTTTTTTTTTCAAACACAAAAGGACTAATTTACCCTGTGTGTCAAAATCTATTCTGTTTTTGGGATATATATGAGTGGTTGAACTGGATTCAACTCTTTGTTAATTAGTGTTGACATGCATGCACTACCAAAAAAAAAAAAAGGGCTATTGGGACGTTTTTTTTGTTCGTCCCAATAGCCCAAAAATCGTCCCAATTTCTATCGCCTCATGTGGGTCGCAATAGCTTCTTTGGGACGAAAATTGAAATTCGTCCCTTAAAACTACCTATAAGGACGATTTTTGTTCGTCCCCTTTGACAACCTATAGGGACGAAATATTTTGTCCCATTAGATAAATTTTCATCCCCTTTAACAACCTATAGAGACGAAATTAAAATATAATTGCCCAATCAAGCCACACACCAACAAATCACAAATAATATGTGTTATCATTGAGTGTTGAACCCAGCCCGCCCACGCTCACACCCACCCACCAAACTTATCCACCTTGCTACTGCTTTGAATATGATAATAAAAGCATAATTTTTATATATAACCTCTAATTGTTATTAAATTTTATTGATTTTTTTTTTCAATCAAAATTTTATTTGTAAATCGATTCCACTAATTTAAAATTTATTTTTATTTGATAAACAAATTGATATTAAAAAACATTTATTATAACATTTAATTAAATTATTATTTTTAAATCATATATTGTTAGATCAAACGGTCAATCGTTAATCGTACTCGGAATTAGACATGACCCCGGTTCCGGTTCTGATTTTCAATTGGGAAACCAGTGGTTTCGGTTTTCGATTCGAAACCAGCGGTTTTGGTTTTCAATTTTGAATCAACGGTTTCGGTTCCAGTTCCAGTTCCGACGGTTCGGTTCTTTTTTTTTTTTTTTTTTTTTAAATAATAGAAAACCTCTCAAGACTAATAGTTATTGATCCTTATGAAGAATTTATTAGAAAAAAAAAAAAAAAAATTCATCTCGATAGATAACCACTTTTGACGAACAAAATGATCCATATTGCATCATTTTCTAATTTATATGGTAATTTAATTATTAATCTACCTTTAAGGAAAAACTTAAAAAAAAAATCAAGAATTTTCAACAAAATTAATTAATTAGTTCTTTTTTTTTTCTTTTTTTTTTTTGGATTTTTGAATGGATAACATATTTTATATCATAAATTCCAGTATTTTGATTATGTCAAAAAAATTCCAGTAAAAAAAAAAAATCGAGTACTTTGAAGAATTTTTATCAACTATGTATTTATTTTATTTAAGCATTTCTATCAATAAATAAAAAAGAATGCCACAAGTGAAAATATAAAAAGAGATGAAATAAGAAATGTTATAAGATGAAAAGAAAATAATAGTAATAAGAGAGGAAAGAGAGAAATAAATGACTAGAGAGAAACAAATAAAATGTTTAGGAAAAGAGAAAAAATATGAGAGAGAGAAACAATTAAGATAATTAATGCTAATGAAATCTTGACTATTCAGACATGTATAATCTAATGGATACATAAGTGTGACAAATCCTGTGTAAAAAAAAATGGTTAAGATGCACTCATAACTATAAATACAATAACTATTATACACATCAAAATAATATATATTTTTTTACCTCAATTATTTACCTCATTTTCTCTCCTTTCATCTTTGTCTTCTAGTACTTTTTTCACGTTTCTTTCTCCACTCACATTTATCTAAGCCTTTTGAAGATTAATTGAAAACACTACAAAAAAAAGGGTTATTGAGACGATATTTTTCATCCCAATAGCCCTAAAATCGTCCCTATAGACCTATTGAGATGAAAAAAATTCGTCCCAATAGGATGTTTATTGGGACGAATATATTCGTCCCAATAAACTGCTTATTGGGACGAATTATATATTTCATCCCAATAGATATCCTATTGGGACGAAAAAAATTCGTCCTTAAAGATCATACCATATTGGACAAAATTTGTCTCAATAAACATTCTATTGCGATGAAAATTTATAGGGACGAAATTTTTTCATCCCAATAGGCAGTCTATTGGGACGTTATTTTTTTTTCCGTCCCAATAGGATATCTATTGGGACGAAATATATAATTCGTCCCAATAGACTGCCTATTGGGACAAAAAAAAAAATCGTACCAATAGATTTTTTGTCCCAATAGGTCATTTTTCTTGTAGTGATGCTTCACAATCATTCGGAGTCAATTGATCCAATCACTACAAAGAAAAAAAAAGGTCTATTGGGACGAAAATCTATAGGGACGTTTTTTTTTTCGTTCCAATAGGATGTTTATTGGGACGAAAAAATTATTCGTCCCTAAAAAACGCAAAATTGATAAAACCTTTAGGGACGAATAAATTTATCCCAATAGATATTCTATTGGGACGAAATAAATTATTCGTCTCAATAGATTGTCTTTCGGGACAAATTTTGTCGACCTTTAGGGGTGATTTTTTTGGGTCCTAATATAACGTCTATTGGGACGAAATACATAATTTGTCCCAATAGACTACCTATTGGGACAAATTTATTTCGTCCCAATAGGTTTTCTTTTTATTTAAAATTATATTAATTAATTAATTTTGTTGAAAAATTTTGATTATTATTATTATTATTATTTTTTAAGTTTTTCCTTAAAGATAGACCTTTAGGGACAATTTTTTTTTGTCCCAATATAATGTCTATTGGGACGAAATACATAATTTGTCCCAATAGACTGTTTATTAGGACAAATTATTTTTGTCCCAATAGGTTTTCTTTTTATTTAAAATTATAATAATTAATTAATTTTGTTGAAAATTCTGATTTTTTTTTTTTTTTTGAAAGATAGACCTTTAGGGATGAATTTTTTTTGTCCCAATATAACATCTGTTGGGACGAATTATTTTCGTCCCAATAGGTTTTCTTTTTATTTAAAATTATAATAATTAATTAATTTTGTTGAAAATTCTTGATTTTTTTTTTGAAGTTTTTCCTTAAAGGTAGATTAACAATTAAATTACCATATAAATCAAAAAATAATGTAATATGGATCATTTTGTTCGTCCAAAGTGGTTTTCTATCAAGATGAATTTTATTTTTTCCCAATAAATTCTTCATAAGGATCCATAACTATTAGTCTTGAGATGTTTTCTATTATTTTTTAAAAAAGAACCAAACCGTCAAAACTGGAACCGAAACCGTTGGTTCCAAATCGAAAATCGAAAACCAAAATTGCTGGTTCCAAATCGAAAATCGGAACCATCGTTCTGAATCGAGAACCGGGGTCATGTCTAATTCCGAGTACGATTAACGATTGACCATTTGATCTGACAATATATGATTTTAACAAAATAGTTTAATTAAATGTTATAATAAATGTTTTTTAATATCAATTTGTTTATCATATAAAAATAAAATTTAAATTAGTGGAATCAATCTACATATAAAATTTTGATTGAAAAATAATCAATAAAAAATTTAATAACAAGTAGAGGTTATATATAAAAACTTTGCTTTTAGTAGAACATTCCAAGCAGCAGCAAGGTGGATAAGGCTTGTGTGATTGGTGTGTCTCAGGTTCAACATAGTGAGCAGATGGAGCTGGTACGTGGGTCTTGGGTGGGGGTGTCATTTGGAAGGCAACAAACCAATTTTATTTATTTATTTATTTATTTTTAATTTCGTCCCTATAGATTGTCAAAGGGGACGAAACTACAATTTGTCCGTACAAGTTGTCTATATGTATGAATAATTTCGTCCCTATACATTATCAATTGGGACGAAAAAAAATCGTCCCTATATGTAGTTTTAAGGGAAGAATTTTTTTCGTTTGGGATGAAAAAAAATCGTCCCAATAGCACTTTTTTTTTTTTTTTTTTTTTTGGTAGTGAATAAATATAAAAGCTGAATCTAATTATCAATCAATTTGCATACAACAATCTGATACAGTAACGAGAAATCGTCAAACTCAGGAATCAAACAAATAATAACAGTGGATTTGTGAGTTTTATATATATATATATATATATATATTACTCATAAATGAATCGATTTACATATCAATGTAACCACTACTCATTCAGCCTTACAATATCTTAAATTTAAGTCGTCCTCATTCATTGCAAGTGGTATATATTGATATATAATTCACAGCTCAATGCATGTATCTACACAGGAGAAAAAAAAAAAAAAAAAAAAAAAGAATATATCATGCAAAAATTAATTCATTACTCTATATGCGTTTTAAATTTTTCAATCAAATATAGTTGATGTTAGATTGGAAACTTCTGTTTCATCAGATAATTTGTTATACAAATGAATCCATTTTCAGTCAGCATTAATAGACAATAGTATTATTAGAATAGGTCTTGATTTTTAATGCGATAGTGATACTCATAAAAAAGCCAAATTATATATACGCGTTTGATTAGTTTACTTCTTTTTTCCAAAATCAATTTAATTAGAAAGAAGAAAAAAAGAAGGAAGATTCCTAGTAGGAGTGAAGTTGACCAAGTAATTGAGTAGGAAAAATACATAGAAAGACTTTTAGTCGTAATACTTGTATAAAATTAATACAGTAGCTCCACTGAAGGAATTGAAGAGAACAACCACCAAATAATTAACTTATCTTCTCTGAAATTTATCTTGCAAAAATGCCAGGGTTGGAGGATCTTGTTCTTGGACCTGTTATAGGACTTGTGCTCCAGCAGTTCTATGAGGAGAATAAGCGAGCTAGGGAAAGACTAAGAAGTTCGACGTCGTCTTGACCAGCCTACAAAACACGGTCATTTCAGTCGATCCAAAGATCAACGAGATCAGTAGAATGGATCAAGAACACGACGATTATCCGAAACAGGAGATTGTTGTTTTTCTCGAACAACTTGAGAAAGGGAAAGAGCTTGTAGCTACTTGTGCCGATATTCCAAGTTGGAACAAGTACAAAAGGCGCAAGTTCGCTAAAAGGCTCGCCGATATGGATTCTTCTCTTCGCAAGCTCTTGGAAGTCCAGTTCCAAGCTGAACAAGTGCTCTATATCAAGAAAATGCTATCGGAGATGGCAGCGATTAACAAGAAGTTGGACCGCATGAATATTCAGATACCTGAAGGAGTTTCCGGTAGCGGCGAGTCATCAAACGCTGCAGCTGCAGATCAATCAAGCGATGATCAGACGGCCGGAAGACAATCGAGGTTTGAAATGCGTTTCAGAAGAAAGAAGGAAAATGGTGAAACCGATATCAAGCTTTCCTTTTGATGAAGAATCGATGGTAATTAATTGCTTGACCTGTTACAGCTTCCTTTTAATTAAATACTATCAATTGGGTTTTCAAATTACAATTTGTATTTAGATTGTTATATAAAAGTTTTTCTCTCATGAGGACAAACACCATTAAATTCACATACTTCGGCTAAGTCAACGTCTTATTTTATATATCATGTAAGGAATTAGATCCTGTAAGATGAAACCAAAACAATGAGGCCAAAAATCATGTAATAATTTCTATGCTTTGCACTATTGTTTCGATACAATCATGTTTATGTAATGCTTCCCCGGACCACTTAGACCATCTCCAACCGGTCTCTATTTCTCCAAAATGGAGACTTGCCTCCAATAGGTCTCCAAAACACACATACCTAAGAGGATTTAATTTCACCCATCTACTTTATATATTCAAAATTTCCAATATATTCATTTTTCGTACAAATGAATTCCTCTCATATCTTTTTAAATTTTTAACTAAACTCAATTAATTTATCATAACTTTTATTCATAATTCAATTCTAATTACTATAAAAAGTATATCATTAGAATTTTTTGTTGAGATTTTTCAACTAGTATAATATCGATTATATTTTAATTATTTTTAAAATTTTCAATTATTAAATCATTTTATTACAATGAACAAAGCTAGAAATTAGTAATTCAAGGCCCAGAATCTGCAAATCAAATTATCATTTCTATTTTTAAATTAAACTGTTTCCAGCTACTCGTTTTTTGTTAGTATTAATTGAGCAACTAGAAATGACTAGCTACTTAGACCAGATGGATCTATCATATAACTAGCCTCTAGTATATATATACATAAAGTAACTTTCTAATGTGATTCACTGATTATCGAAGGTGCACTATAAGAAAAATGACTTTTAGTAACATTAACAAGACAACGCGCATGCTGCGTGTGTTGCTAAAGTGGTCTATCGCAACATATAGAGAATGCACGTTCTAAATGTCATTTATCGCAACGTGCAAAAAAGTGTGTTGTGAAAATCACATACGGCAACGTACAAACGAATGTTGCCAATAATTAAACATACCGCAACACACAACAATTACACGTTCGTAGCTACTTCATTACACTACGCACATTTTGTGCACGTTGCTATAAATATGCTTTAGCAGTTTACAAATGTGCACGTTGTTGAAAACTAAATTTAGCAACACACAACATTATGCATGTTGCCGTATGTGTCTTTTTATCAACATACAAATGTGCACGTTGTTGAAAAGCAAAATACATATCATGCACGTTGCTGTATGTTTCTTTTTAGCAACATACAAATGTGCACGTTGTTGAAAAGGTAATGTTTAGCAACATGCATTTGGATGTTGTCATAAGCCTTGCGCATTGCGAAAAAGTCTACATTCCGCAACACACATATCATGCACGTTGTCGTTGGTTTCCTTTTAGCAATTGTTGGCTTGCATGTTGCTAAACAAGCTAATATTTTGCAACTCATTTATCATGCACATTGTCGTAAGATTCTCTTTAGCAACGACTGATTTGCTTGCGCGTTGCGAAAAGCTAATATTCGGCAACACACATGTCATGCACGTTGTTGTAAGAGATTAATTAGCAATTGATTGCTTGCGCGTTGCGAAAAGTAAATATTCAACAACACATATGTTATACCGTTGTCGTATGTGTCTATTTAGCAATTATTTTCTTAGCAATTATTTTCTTATGCATTGCGAAAAAGGCTAATATCTTGTAGCAAATATATATATACATGTTGGCGTATGCGAAATTATTGGATTGTGCGATGAGAAAACACTAATATTTGGACAACACACACATTATGGACGTGTTATCGTAACTATTAAAATGTACAACTATTATTAGCAACGTGATGCAGTTTCCTTCTTTTTTTTGAAAATGATTTAACTTCTACTTTTCCCTTTTAACTGTAAAAATGAAGACTTGTCTTATATAATAGGAGTTGCATTATGAGTCGTGTGTTTGTAACGATTAATATCATTAGGTTTCGATAGACCCTTAACCCGATTGTTTTTTTTTTTTCAAATAAAATGATTTAGCTATTATACATGACATGTATAGTTATATGAGTAATTATGATAGAAAATTATTTTATTTTTAATTATTTAACTTTCATAAATCATGGTAGAAATCAAATGACTAACAATTTAACTTGTAAATATAGAACATTTATAGTAACTACTTTTTAATTAAATGATGGGATAAAATTTTGATAACGTTTAATTGTTAATCATAAAAAATAATTAAAATGATTATTATAATGAGTTTAATTTATCAACTAATAAAAATTAATAATTTTTTTACTAAATTATTGAATTAATTTTTTTTATAACATATATATGTTATATATAAATAAGTGTGTAATATTTAACAAAATTAAACTCACAGTAGAATAGTAAAGTCTCTCATGGGGATGGTGTTTGTCATAGGTTCAAACCCCTATATGAACAATGTGTTTGTAATTAAAATACAAAGGGTCTGGGCTAAATAGTGATTGGGCCTAGTGGGGGGGTAGCCCAATGGGTTTAAATTTTGTTTTTTTTTTGTTTTTTTTTTTCTAAACCTAAGACAATGTACAATGCGCGCTGTGAAAATTGTCTAATGCAACCTACAATGCATGTTACGAAAACTATCTAAGACAATGTACGGAAAAATTGTCTAAGACAACGCACGGTAAGATACATACATCAAACGTGCGTTGCGGTAAATGTCAATGACAACGCGTATAGTACATTATAATTGTTCTATGACTACATACATTGCACGTTGTGAAAAACTTTGAAACTTTTGGCAATAGGTGTATCACAACATACACCCGCGCATTACCAAACTTTTGCAACGCATTTTGCGTGTGTGAAAAGCCAAATTTCTTGTAGTGGTGATTATCTATATCTTATTAAGTTTGTTGTCTTTTTGATTATATATCATCGATCTGAAAAACTAGCTAGCTAGGCATAGGAAGATTGTTTGATATTTCACCAATACATCTTTTTTTTGTCGGACCCATGGCGTCCCTTTCATTATTATACTACTGCGACATTTATGAATATTTATATGAGTAATGCTATAATCTAAATATTAATCCAAATGATATGGTAAATGAGTTTCACCACACGTAACATGGGATGATATGATTAATAAAAAAACTTACCACGTAATTTATGTTGAAATTTAGACTAAATTTTTGGATTGTTTAACTTAGTGTATTTATATACGGTGGTAGCTAGACTATATTCGACTCACAAAAGAGTTAGTTAGCTTAGGGGGTTGAAGAGGACATGATGAGCAACAATATCTAGAGTCCAGACAAACGCCTCTCGGACTTTTCAAGTTCCAGCACTCGGGTCTTTATAAATTATGAACTTGTACTACCACATCTACTTTATATTTGATTTTTCTAACTAGCTAGAATGAATTCAGTAGATAAGTATATTATGCATAAATTAAATTCAACTATTTACTAGCTAAGTAATGCTAGGCTTCCCAAAATTTTTCTTAAAATCTTTTCCAAATTGATGTGGCATATGTGTTGTCAAAATATTATGCATAAATTATAATTCAACTATTTACTAGCTAAGTAATGCTAGGCTTCCCAAATTTTTCCTCAAAATCTTTTCAAATTGATGTGGCAGTGCCACATCAATTTGGAAAATCTGCCACATCAATTTGGAAAAGATTTTGAGAAAAAAATTGGGAAGCCTAGTATTACTATTAGTGCTTGTTTAGTTGAGCTTTCTACTGTCTCAAAAGGTCTATCAACATCTATTTGAACTTTTTAAAGTTGTTTGGTTGGACTTTTGAGATTGTCTATTTTAAATTTAGTAGAGGCTAGTAGAGTTTAAACCTCTACTATAAACTCTACTAGGCAAAAGCTCATGGGAGATGCTTCTCCAAATAGATTTTTTTTTTTTTAAAAAAAAGTCTACCAACCAAACAACTATGTTTTATTTTTCAAAACTCTATTTCTAATAGTTTACTGCAAGTAGATCTTTTACCAATAGAGATTTTCAAAAGCCCAACCAAACAAGCTCTTAGTAGCTAATTATATATATATATATATATATATATATATATATGAAGCATTATCTATTACATGAATTGGTGGATTTTTCTGGGAAGGGTGTGGATTCGAACCTGTAACCTCATAGTGTAGGTGTGAGAGGTTTTACTACCGGACCAACCTCATTTTATCAGTAGCTATATACAATAACATATATGAGAGAGTGTTAATTACGAGGTAATTAAAGATTTAGGAGAGAGAATTGAGAATTTAATAAGGTACTATTTAAAGGTTTAAGGGTCTTTTTTTTTTTGTTTTTGTCTGAATACTGAATAGTCCTGAATTTTTCTGAAGACTGAATAGGTACTGAATCTGAACTTGAATGCCATGTTTGTTTGTTTTTTTTTTTTTCTCACAACTGAATGTATTGTCAATACGCTTATTTTTTAAAAGTAAGATTGTCTGAAATACTAATTTTACATTTATACCCATGTAAACAATTATGCATATAATATGGAATAAAAACAATCCAAAAATAATAATTATATATGAACACATATGATCATGATCTTCCTTTTCCATTATAAACAAACTTCATTTTTACTAAAAAAAGAAAAGGGTTTTTTTTTTTTTTTCAAAAAATAAAAGAGACAGCGAAAAAACTCACACAACAACTATAATACACACACACATACCACTCTAATATCATAATAAAGTATTGATATTAAACACCAATATAAGAAGTGATTAGGGTTCTTTTTTTATTTATTTTTAAAGCTATTTAATATAAGATATATATTAAAATAAATATTTCTATACCATATATAATTATGATGAAATTAAAAATATATATATGGAGGATAGTATCGGAAGAAAAGATTTTGGATTGCATTTAGTGAAATTCAGTGATTTGCAATTAAATGAAAAGTCAGGATTTTTTTATTTTTTATTTTAAGTTGTTTTTTAATATTTTAAGTTGTTTGACCACTTAAAAAAAACAAACAAAATAATTTAATAATTATGATTCAGACCCATTAAGTTTTACGTGAAAAAAAACAAAAGACCCCTTAGGAGACACTTTGACCAAGTAACTTGAAAGACATAGCGTACGTCACTTTGACCAAGTTATTTGAAAGACTTGAAATCAGTACCTGTAGCTTACAAATAGCAACATGAATTGTATACGAGATTATAAACAACAAACAAAAAATAGCTTTTTTGTCTGAAAGTTTTGTTTGGAAAAATTGTGTCAAGCTTGTTAACAAATGACAGATATGGATGAAGATCTCGTTGCTGGGATTGTTGGGGCTGTTGCAGGAGTTATGACTCTTTCCAGCAGAGTATCAAAGAAGCGAAGGACCAAACCAAGAACTTCAGTCCGGCCTTAGACAAATTACAAGACACGATGAAATTAATGTTAGAGAATTTTAGGTCGCGGAAGCGTTGCCGGATAGAACACAAACAAGCACAATAACAAAGAAGATAAGAAGAGAAGTAATTTAAATCCAAACACACACAACACAAGAATTTACGTGGAAACCCAAATCAAGGGAAAAAACCACGGCTGTCAGGACGACAGAGAAAGTTTCAAAATATGTAGTAAATTGTTACAACCACACACTCAGGTTCTCTCTCTAAATAATACCACCCCAAACCCAATTACACCCAATGCTCACTTGAGATCTCTCTATATTTGCTCTCTTTGCTCCACCACTCTCAGGTGTTTTCACACACTAATAACCTAGTTATTATGGTCTATTTATATGTATTTCAGGGAGTTAAATTATAGGAAATCTATCTCCTAGTCATACAAGAATACTTGTTCCATATAAATACTATTTCCTATTTAAGACAAGTCTTCTTTCAAGGAGAAATCCTTTTCCTATTCGAACTTCAAGAAGCAACCTATTTCCTCTTCCATGAATATTTCCTGATTCAACACATGCTTGTGATTAACTACGATTCAAGTTGCAGTTGGCCACCCGCTTCCTAAACCGTTTGAACTTGACCACTCAGAAAACCGTGATCACTATACGCCTCATCTCATCGACCGCTGCCGGTACCCGCTGCCATGACCACAGCGTCACGCAGCGGTACAAACTTGAATTGGATCGCTGCCGTAGCACTGCCAAACAATTGGCAGCGGTGTCCTACCGCTGCCGTTACCGCTGCCAAAGCCACAGCGGCTTGGCAGCGGTTTTGGCTATCTCCGCTTCTTCAGTTTGTCTCGTCTTTCAAGCCTCCCTCAAACATAACCTCATACTCCCAAACACTCACGTCTCCAGGAAGTCTCCGCATTGCTAAATCGGGTTTGGTATCCATTGGTAATTCAAGCCATATCCACAATCCTCCCTTATGGTGAAATTCCCAAAACTTGTCCTCAGCTACGATCCTATCATCAAGAATCACATACCCACCACTAGTATAAACACTTAGAAACAACCATCCCAAGATTTCACCGGCACATGTCGAAATTTACCTTTGCTGAAATTTGTGGTGCAACTCCTCACGTTAGGTTCCCAGGGAGTTCGTTCAGCCATCGACATCCTTTGTCCACCACACACACCTTGCATCACCTCCTAACCAATGCCCATGCGCAATTGTGGACCCGCTATCAGCTACCCCTTTTCATGGCAACTAGCGGTCATGCCATGAGGATGTTTATGCCCCTTTAGAGGCAATCGCTGTAGTCGTCAAACTCAAGAGAGGCGATTGCCGGATCACCCTCTTTGGAGCCATTAGCCGCACTTGTCTTCTTATTTTTACAATCCTTCCTTAGGTGTCCAGATTGTCCACATCCCCAACAAGTGTATTTCCCTTTGGAGTTCCCTTTTTTTCCTGTCAACCAAAAGAACAGAGTTATCAGAAGATTTACCTTCACTCTTTAGCCTTCGTTCCTCAAAGATAAGTTTGTTCGCTACGTCTCCAAAGTATATGGTTAAACTCCCATGCATCAAGATTGGCTTCATGTGCGCATAGGAAGATGGTAGGGACCAGATGAGTCTAAGACCTTTGTCTTCTTCATCAATCTTTACTCCAATCGACTCTATTCTGAAACTATACCAATGAGCACTCCCAGATGATAAGAAATTTTCGTACCTTCAGTCATACGTAGCATGTGAAACTGCTTCTTCAGATAGAACTGGTTGCAGATGCTACTTGATTGATATATTCTTCAAGCCTCTCCTAGAGTTCTTTCGCTGAATTGTTCCATGAATATTTGCAAGAACATTCTGGCTAGGCACAATCGTATCGCACTTGCAGCTCTCTCATCCAAATTCCCATCATCATCGCTCATCTTAGAATTCACAGAACTAGTACTAGCCTTTTCTTTACTTGAATCTCCAGAGCCTTCAGGGTTCGCAGGGGTTGACCTGCCCTTCAACGCCTTGTGTAAACCGTTTTGGATTAATATATCTTTGACTTGAATTTGCCACAAGCCAAAGTTTATCTTTCCGTCGAACTTCTCAATATCGAATCTCATCATCCTTGCCATAAGTTTTAAGACCACTACCAAGCAACCGGGGCTCTGATACCAATTGTTAGAGAATTTTAGGTCGCGGAAGCGTTGCCGGATAGAACACAAACACATAATAACAAAGAAAAGATAAGATGAGAGAAGTAATTAAATTCAAACACACACAACACAAGAATTTACGTGAAATCCAAATCAGGGAAAAAACCACGGCTGTCAGGACGCAAGAGAAAGTTCCAAATAGTAGTAAATTGTTACAACCCACACTCAGGTTCTCTCTAAATAATACCCCAAACCCATTACACCCAATGCTCACTTTGAGATCTCTCTAGTATTTGCTCTCTTTGCTCCACCACTCTCAGTGTTTTTTCACACACTAATAACCTAGTTTTGGTCTATTTATATGTATTACAGGGAGTTAAATTAATAAGGAAATCTATCTCCTAGTCATACAAGAATACTTGTTCCATATAAATACTATTTCCTATTTAAGACAAGTCTTCTTTCAAGGAGAAATCCTTTTCCCTTTCGAACTTCAAGAAGCAACCTATTTCCTCTTCCATGAATATTTCCTGATTCAACGCATGCTTGTGATTAACTACGATTGAAGTTGCAGTTGGCCACCCCTTCCTAAACCGTGTGAACTTGACCACTCAGAAAAACCGTGATCATACTCCTCTCTCATCGACCGCTGCCGGTACCGCTGCCATGACCACAGCGGTCACGTAGCGGTACAAACTGGAATTGGACCGCTGCCATAGCGCTGCCAATCGGTGTCTACCGCTGCCAAAGCCACAGCGGCTTGGCAGCGGTTTTGGCTATTCTCGCTTCTCAGTTCGTCTCGTCTTTCAAGCCTCCCTCAAATATAACCTCATACTCCCAAACGCTCTCACGTCTCCAGGAAGTCTCCGCATTGCTAAATCGGTTTGGTATCCATTGGTAATTCAAGCCATATCCAACAATTAATCGCACCAAAGATCGAAGAGCTCGATAGAATGAATCAACAACACCATGCCAATATTTCCGAAGAGAGATTTGTATTCATCAAACAACTGGAGAAGGCAAAGAGCTTGTTATTACTTGAAAGGCGATCCCCAGATGGAACAAGATCAGAACGCAAGTACTCGAGATGCTTGCTGAATTGGATTCGTCTCTTAGCAGCCTCTTGACTATTGAGTTCCAGGCTGGACAATTGGTCCATAATATAAGGAAATTTTTCCGACATGGAAAAGATTAACAAGAAATTGGATTGCACGAATCTTCACACTAGCTAGCTAGCTACTGTCCAATCTAAATTAGTGGTGCAGAGATCATCGATGGTTGCTAGCTACGTGCCATAATCTCTTGGAGTTTTATTTGTATATCTATAGCTACGTACCATAATTAATGGTCCATAATTATGGTTGCTAGCTACGTACCATAATCATCGATCATCATTGGTTAATGGTCTCTCCCACGTGAATAAAAATATCTATAGCTTTTGCACTGTTGGTACAGTGTTATATATACACATATTAATTGATTATGAAATTGAATTTAGGTCTAAAATGCACGAGTTAGAGACATGCATATTGATTATTTGAGTTCTTATATGTTTTATTATGTAGGTAGCATATTATTATTATTATTATAAGCATGAGTTTTTTTATTTTTATTTTTTCGTAACATGAGTAAGTCTTGTCAAAACTCTAAAATGAACTATCTCGTTTAATTTATTAACTGATATTAACAATGAATATTGCTTAGTTGCATGTGTTTAAAGTACTACATTTATCCTGAAAGTATTCATTTTTAATTTGAAAAAAAAAAAAAAAAAACTCATCAAGAAATCCAAGTTTTTCTTCCCCAGAATTTTCTTTGTAATGAGACCGGTTTTGTGGATTTTGCAATGATTAATGTGAGACGGTGAACATTCACTTAAAATGAAACAAGCGACCCACCAATAGAAAGGAGACCGAGTAAAAGCCCAATAAGTGCGTTGAGGCTCATAACTTACTAACCAAATCTGATTGGGCTTGGGCCTGACACTGCAGCACGTCACCAAGAATCGATCCAAATAACAAAATACCCATAAAAGCCCATTCAGCAGCCAAGGCCCATTCGTAGACTTATAAAAAGCCCAATTGTCGATCTTCAATAATTTGAAGATTTATCATCTTTATTTTCTTCTTCACTGTTTCCAAGTCTTTTCCTTCAATTCAATGGCAGCAGCATCTCCAAACATTAAGGAATCGCCTATCTGTGGCTGCACAAACAGAGTCAAGTGGCTTTAATTTCTCGAGGAACTAGAAAATCTGGTCACTTCTAATGCATCTACGGTAAATTTCTTATGGTTTAAAGTAAATTTAGATGATATATTGGTTGTATGTATGTTTCTTGAAAACAATATTAAGTTATTAACTATGAATACTGTGCCTAATTGCATGTATTTAAACTTAAATACCGCATTAGCTCGTTTGCACTATATTATATTGACTGTTATTAGATTGCACTAAGATATGATTGGATTTAGATTTGAAGTAATACAATCATATATTTGGTATTGCATCAATTGTGGATTGTTTTGGATTGTACAGTTATTATTATTACTATTATTATTATTAAATTGGACTGATCTAAGGGGAAAAAGCATCACAAGTGATCATATATATACTGAAAAACCCCTATACAGTATCCAAACTATATAATAAAAAAGAAAGAACAAAGTGTAGCATAGGTCAAATCAGCCACAAAAACACCGAGCAAATCCCCAACCAAAAAGTGGTACAATAGGCCACACGAGAAAACAAAAACATCAAGAAAAACGAAAAGACTCATAACCCATGCAGTCATTGCCCACCAGCAAAGAACATAATAAAGGAGCGAAAACCACCGAGAATCAACCTCCAACCCAAAAATGCTTGGAAAGAACATCTGCAAACTGATTGCCTTCCCTATTATTATTATTGTTGTTGCTGTTGTTGTGGATTGCACTATATTGTATTGGGTTTTTAGTATTTTTTATTGGATTAATTTTTTTTTTTTGAAAAATAAAAAATATATTATTGAACTCCAATACTAACTGATAACACTACTTAAAAACTGTTTCTTGCCACTACTTTGCTTTTTGTCAACTCAGAAAACATTCATTCAACACTTATTTGTAAGATCCCTCCTCGATCGATGTCCAGTTTGATAACACTATCAATTATCTCACGATGGTTAATGGGTGTGAGGATTTTATCATTAGGCCACCTGAATTTTGGTTTTTTATTGTATGTTTATATGCAGCTTAATTAAAACCAACTTGGATCTCCATTGAAGGGAAGTTTCTCATGAAGGAATCAGATAATTAGAAGCTTCTTTACTTACATGAAAAATATTATCTTTTTCTTCATCCATTCTCTTGTCGCAAATATATAATTAATTAGTGTGCTAAAGTCCAAAATTATTAATACAAAGAAGGGTTGGTACTTGGTATTGGTATGTGTTTTATTGTTCTTCTCATCGGTATCACTAGCTTTATAATCTGCAAATACGGTTAAGAAATATGAGAATATATCTAACATCTGCTTGGCCAGGGAGATGCATAGGAAAATCCTGAGAAATGCAGTGAAAGACTTGCATGTGAGCTAGGACTGAATTTCTATAAATTGCTGCTAGCACCTCCCAAAATAAATAATTACAGGGTTTT